>JAJJMC010008370.1:2005609-2032141 GCA_023531435.1 Papaver californicum | reverse complement strand
ATTGTTCCTAAAGACCCCTATATATACTATGACAACTAGTAGCTTGAATATTTTCCAAAATCTTCTCTCTTTTAATAATTTGATTCTCGGGAGTAATAACCAAAATCTCGATCTAATTTTGCTTCTTTAAACTCGATGATGTTGTTTAATTTTGTTTCTTCTATTTATCCCGAAGACTAATGAATATGGAAGGAAAATCATGCAAACTTAAGAAGGTAAATCTCAAGTTTCCAAAATAAGAAAAGTTCTCCTTGTTGATTGCCGCGTCCTGATTTTTGAGAATATATGATTGACACGAATCTGATTTTGTGTATCTCTTGGTCGTGAACAAGTTGTTCTTGATAAGGAACGAATCTTCTTGTCTTAACTCCAAAATATCCTCTTAAAAATCGTACAACAAATCATGCAGATGAGAGAGGATAATTTACCGCCAAAATTCATTTTGAATTTGAAAGAGAAGGTGGCGCCCTTATCAACTTCCTGGGTGCCTTTAACAAAACTCATGGGTGACTTTAAAACTTTCTTGGGTGCCTTTAGAACTTTTTAAAGCCAATTATTTCATCATTATTAATTCCTAAAAACAAAGAAAATATTAATATTAGTACATAAAATGAGAACTAAAAGTACAAATATGAGATCAAATTAAGACACATAAATGTGTCTATCAAATACCCCCAAACTTATATTTTGCTAGTCCTCGAGCAAAACTAATGAAGTAAAAATCCTAACTCACTTTCGCAGGCATCGTGATTGCACTTAGCATGTGCAACAAGCCTTTAAACCATAGGTGTCCCTATCGGCAGAGTTTTGTCTCGTGAGGGTTTACAAGAGATATACCCACAAAACCTTTACTCCAAACTCTAGCTACTTGCAAACGATTGAGGGTAGACACTAAAAATGTTATTTGTTTGGCATAAAATTCTTTGACTATGGAATCATTACCCTATATTAGTCCAATTGTTGTACACGAGTTTGCACTCAAGCGTACTAAAATTCGTATATAAGTAAACAAAGCTCTACTCAGACTGTCGTACAATGGATGAATCCTAATGGATTGAGATACGCTCCCACTGGTCTTACTCCTTATACTAATATCGACTCAGCTGGTTTATACAAGATTCCCGGTGATCGATTTATTGAAAATAAAACAATTATCTTTATATTATTAAATATACTGACAACATGATTGGATCAATTAAAATCCAAGTGCATGCTTCTTTTCAGCATCTTACATGGTAGTTCTCATGGATCCTGCGTTCCACGCTTTCTTAGGCGACGAAGACAGGGAGAACACACACATGTTGCTATCAAAGTGTCAATACTCGATATTTTTTTTAATAAATGGTCTAAATAATACAATAATGAGGCTTGATCTGAAACACTCAACTTCATCCTGGCGGTGATAACAATTCGATACTGGTGCCCCACCAAATCACTTAGAGAAACACAAAAAAATTGTAAAAATAAAAAAATAAGGTGATATGGTCGAGATAGACTCCGAGATTTGGTGACAACTATCATGTTATTTCTAATACCTGATCTAGGCATCCTTTTAAGAATAGACCGTTTAGCTGGGTGAACCAATTCCTATAGAAAAAGAGCTAAGTTTCCATCTACCTAGAATGGTTAGTGTCATCCTGAATTGTTCACAAGTTTCTAGACTTTGGAGTTTCATATTTCACTAAAAGTTTCTTCCTTACCCCCGAACTTAAATCTAACATTGTCCTCAATGTCCTAAAGATGAATGATTAAAAGCATGAACAAGGAGAAATTGTTACCAATCGAAGGAAAGGAGTTGAGGAAAGATATTACCGTGTCGCATGAGCATGGTTACCTCCCAAGAAGTGCTAAGTTTAAAGTCTTCAGCCAGACTTTGGAAAGAACTAGTCACCTCATATAATCATATAGAAATAGCCGGGACAATTGTAGGTCATCTGAATAAAATAATGTTATCCAAAATAGAAGGAAACTGCAGAAGGCCCAGAAACTGAACAAATAGAGTACAACCTTATCCCTATCTAGCCTCTTGTTTAAGACAACTACATCTAGTTGAGATTCTGGTTCGGGCTCTATAAAAGAGTCTAGATAAATCTTTTTTGGCTGAATTTCCTCATAGGCCGGATCCGGAGAATCAGGTTGTAGAGTCTGGAAAAACTCAATTAATAAATTTAAGGCACATAATAATAACCTGAATAATTAGATTTTGTTGATAGTTCATCTTGGCGATGTGCAGATAGCTTCTTGACGGAGTTTACAAATGAACCAAGGAATGTTACATTATCAATAGACGGTTCTATCCGAATGGATGCTTTGGTGCCAATCACAGTTGTTGGTTGGTAATTCTACAACCTTACAATATCACTCATTTCATGTGTATGAAACATGAATTCTCAGTGCTAATGTTGTTGATATCAGGCCCAAAAGCACCAGGCAAAGACATAGATGTTTATTTACAACCTCTTATAAGTGAGTTGAAGCAGTTATGAGATGAAGGTGTATTAACATATGACTACTTCACTAAAAATTGAGGCTCATGAAGGGGAAAATGAATATGCTTCCAATGTAGAAGATAAGGATAATGAACATGCGTTCTTTTCTCGAAGGTCTATTCTTAATGATTTGCCGAATTGGGGTTCAAGTGCGATCCGACATATTATGGATTTTATGCATACATAGAAGAATATAACTGAGCATATTCTTAACACTTTGATGGGAAATATCAAGTCTAAAGATGGTCCTGATGCGTGTAAAGATACAGAAGCAATGGGGATTAAAAATAATTGTGGCTGAAAGAGGATGTTGTTACCAGTAAAACAACAATGGAAAATGGAACTTTTGCCCTGGTTAAAAAGGAGAAACTTGATGTTTATACTATTTTTAAGAAATTAAGGGTGCCATCCAGTTTCTCTTCTAATCTTCGCAACCCCGTCAGCGTGAATCCTACCAAGATAAAGAATTTCAAGTCTCATGATTAGCATGTTGTAATAAAACATTTTTTCCACTGCTGGTTCATATTGCAACTGCATTCCCTAAAGAGCTACGAGTTTATCTTCTCCGGATCAATATATTCTTTAACGTTCTGTGCGCGAAGGTTATCAACCGAGAACATCTAATAAGAGGAAAAGCTAGTGTGGTGGAAGCAATGTGCGTTTTTGAAAAATATTTTCCTCCTTTGTTCTTCATTATTAGTATTCACCCGATGGTTCATCTAGCAGATAAAGCTTTGATTAGCGGTCCATTCAAATTCAGGTGGATGTATCCCTTTGAGACGTAATCACCACAACTGACTTTGTTATTTAATATAAAACTTGAGAGTTGTAGATGAACTATTTTTCTTACTGATATTTGTAGGTTAATGGAAGGTTTCATAGGATTTGTGCGCATTAAAAGGTACATCGACGGGTGCATTGCAAAAGGGCATACGTTACGAGAATCTAGCTTGTATTGTGTGGAGGACCTGTCAAAAGATGTTGATGGTACTCATAAACATACTCGACAAGTCTTTTTAGATGATGATGATGAGTTCAATGACAAGATGCCTTTAAATGATGCTGGGAATATTATTTTAACTCAAGTGCAATTTGATCAAGCTCGCAAATGAATTCTCTCTAAGTATGTTGGATTAGATGAGTAGCAAAGGTACAACTTTCTAGTTTCATACCTATGAGCTTTTGATTTGTTATTTATTAATCTGATGTCCATATGTCTATCTGTGAAACCAATGGAGACTCTCGGGTATGATTATCCTGATCATAAGATTCTTCTACTAAGTACTAGCCTTTGTTTCTGCCAAACCAAGTAGTTTATAAACTGAATTATTAATATTGAAAAAAACCTACCTTTGTTTCTGCAGAAAAATATATTTGTTACTGTTTCCACAATGGAGACTAAGAGACTAAGTTGTTGAATTATTTTTTGATTGTAGGAAGTATGATCCCTATGTTGACAGCGCCAAGTCTAATGGTCAGAGATAGTTCGTCCAAGAATACCTTAAAGAGTTTTTTTTTATGGTTACGCTACAAGGTAATATATTAGCTTAAGTTCTGGTTTATAGTAAAAAAAATTATGGTCTTGATTGTGTAACTGACTCACACTTTATAACTTGCAGTTGTTAGAAGCTAACGATGTGGATTCAGTACTTTGGGGATTAGTACAGGGACCTCTTTTCAAGACGTAATCAAATAAGAGATACCAAGTCAATGGATTCATGAACTATCCACAAGACTACAAGACGTGGGTGATATCAAAGAACAGTGGTGTGTCAATGAGAGTTATTACAATGTATAGAGCTAAGTCCACAGAAAGAAACTTCAAGGAAACAGAAATAACCTACTATGGAATTGTTAGACAAATTATCAAGTTGAATTATCTGGAATTCGAAGAAACAATTTTCCATTGTGATTGAGTTAGGGTTGAAAATGGGATTAACAGATGGAAAGTTGATGCATATTTACATTTGATAAAGTTGATGAAAAGCATCGATAGAATTCTGGATGAACCGTTTATTTTTGCATCTGAAGTGACATAAGTGTTCTACTCAAATTATATTTCTGAAAAAGGCTAGTATGTGGTGTTGTATTCACCATAAAAATTAACTTGCTATGTAGATGATATTGAAGTTCCTATTATTTATCAGTCGGCTCTTACTGACAATGAGAATTTAGAAAACCTTATATGTGTCAATTTTATGGTTTAGAATGATGCGTCTGCCATCAACGCAATTATTTACTCTTCGCATCTATCTTATAATCTGTGTTGTTTTTTTTCCTGACAAATTTTGTTTTATAAGTTGTGCAATGTTGAAAGGTTCGTTTTGTTTGAGAAGTTTGATTGATGTGTTTATGTGGATAGTGACAAAGGATGTTATCAGTTTAGTTTAATTATTTCGCATATAGATGTTTGTTTATTGTTATTTTGTAGGTTATTATGGAAGCAGTGGAGGTAGATGAAAATGGACCTCTATTTTAGGAAACTTAACAACATTCGGCCACAGGAAGGTTGTATTTATTTGTACTCATATCCCTATTTCATTTAAAACCTGGAAGCATGTGCCTCAGACTTACAAAAGTGACGTTTGGAATGGATTACAAGTACAAGATAGGGGTTCTGTTTGAAGGCTTTGGAACGTTATGCCACATTGTGAAGGATATCCGATCTAAAATTCCGCGATCATTTGTTGACTCGAACAACATGGATAGTACGCAACGTCATGTGGGTTTACCTGCTCGCACTGGTTCAATGGATCATACAAGTTCACCTGGCAACCAACCTTCACCTAGTCACACCATATCACCAGCTAGATCAGCAGTAGGTGCTGACATGCAGTGACGTTCATTGTTGAACATGGATGGTGAGGTCATTGTTGTTGGTAAACTTTATACATGTGATTTAGGACGTATGGTTCACGGATCACTTGTACCGTCTAATCTTGCGAAAGTGTTGCTGGATGACATTCTCCTACTAGATGAATTGACCATAAAAGCTAACAAGCTTGTTGATACCTTTAAAGATGTTGGAAATGGAGGATTTGTGGTTCATCCAAAGATGTGCATCAAATATGATTACTTGGTCGATTTAATTTTTTGGAGATATGCCACGAAACTCTTCATTGATATCTCAGCCATGTTCTATCGCTATATAAACGACAAACACATATGGTTTTTATCTTTTTTTTTGCTTATGTTTACACTTTTGTACATGTGTTTAACATGTTAACATATAGATACTTACGCAGTTGTGCATAAGGAAGACTCTTGGCATTTGTGCTTAAAAAGACTCTTATGCAGTTGCGCATAAGGAAGCTTATAGCTTTACCTGAAAAAATGATGTAACTATGTGAACTGAAATACTTGAATGAATCAACTTTTTTTGCCTATATGTGTGGTTTTTGTATATGTAGATGTTTTGTGGTTTGTGTTCTTTTATATTTGATTGTGCATGTGACTATAGTTAGGGTCAATTGAAACATTAATAGCTTGCCGGGGGATATCAATCCCTGGTAAGTACTTCAATTGGATGTTTATCCTAGAAAGTACTTTAATTGGATGTTGTGATTTATCTTTTGATAAGCTTGCTCTTCTAAACGAATTCAGGTAATCTTATTCCCATCTTTTTCAGTTTGTTAATTAAATGTCCAAGTTACAACTTTTTATCAGATTTTGACATTGTACTTTCCTCTTCAGAATTCAGTTTACAAGAAGATTTTGTGTAATCATCTAGGAACATGATATCATCATTTCTCAATCATCAGGTATGTATTCTTCTATAATTTGAATCCTCATTTGTGTGTAATTCTTCATTCTTGCTAAGGAAAATGTTACCGCAGAACAAGAATTATGTCACTCATCCAACATTTGTATTAATATGTTGTCATGTTTGATGAATTTGTATTTCATGTTTATACACATCTATATCTCATACACTTAGATGAATTTTTTTTATATATGATCATTTGATGAATCTGTGGGTTAAGATTGCATCATTAAAATTGACGAATCAATTACAGTCGTTGTATTTAAAGTATTATTTGTGGGAATGTTTTTTGTGAGGGTGATTAAATTGAATCATCAAATTTGAAATAATCAGGGCATTGCAGGATTTTTTTTTCCTGGGGGGGGGGGGGGGGGTTAGCAACAAAATAAAAAAAATCCGCAACGACTCATTTATGTTACGACCAGCCGTTGCTGACTCAATTTAGCAACAACGCTACAATTGTTGTGAAAAACTACAACATGGTGTTTTACAACGGCCCCCTACCGTTGCAAGCCCTTTCAAAAACAAAAATGGTGTGTTGTTAAAACATTAGATTTGGTGTAGTGAGAAGTAAATCCACCTTGATTAAGTTGGTTCCACAGGTGGAGATAAAAGATGGTATTTGTCTCCACATGTAGAGTCAACTTGATCAAGTTGGTTCCACGGGCGTAAGAAACTACTATAAGTTGGTTCCACGAATGGAAACAACTAGCATAAGTTGGTTCCACGAGTTAAGAAAACTTGATAAAGTTAGTTCCACGAGTGGAAACAACTTGTTGAAGTTGCCTCCATACCAGAATTAGATCTACGTTGCTTAAGTTGTCTCCAAGGATAGAGTCAACTAGCAAAAGTTACGTCAACGGGCAGAACGAACTAGCATAAATTGTTCCACGGGTGGAGACAACTTGATGAAGTTGTCTCCCAGGTGGAATTAACTTGGTGAAGTTTCCTACTGAGCAGAAACGGAAGCAACTAGTAAATAAGTTGTCTCTACATGTTCTTTTTCTTTTTCTTCTTCGTCATCTTTTTCTTCTTTTCTCTATGTCGCCTCACCACCACTACTAATAGGAACTTTACCTCATCAGATTTAACTCGAAATTGCAACGAACGAACTGAGAACCATCAATCTTCTCTAACCCAAACACCCCAACACCAAAAATACCACCAACATTCCAAAACCACAAAATAAAAATCGACCCTAAAAAACCATCACCACCACCACCATTATCATCAAATTAGTTTAGCAAAGATTTGATATGCACCTCCACCGCCGCAGTCGCCGCCACCATCAACGTTAGATTGAGATTGATTTCCATCTTCACCACCACCACCACCACCATCATCATCATCATCATCATATTCATATTCATATTGATCTTCATTTTCTTCATCAAATTCATTACCAAAAACCTTTGAAATCAACATCATGGAAGAAAATGATTTTGCCATCTCGTCGCACATACACAAAGAAAAAAAAGAATGAGTCGAAGATTAAAGTGAAACAACAACGAGAGAATGAGTTGCTCATGAAAAGAAGAAGAGGTAAAAAAAAGGGTGGGGAGAGGATTATAAAAAATGAGTTTTTGTTAATAACATATTTTTTACCCCCTCGGGAATATTTTTCCAAAGTTAGTTAAGATGAAGGATATTTATAATATTTCCACTAAAATTATTAGGTGATGATATTAAAACCTGAGTTTGAAATTATTCAGTATCAAATTCTTTATCGATCAAAAAAAATAAAAATTTATAGCTGATGAAGGTCTAATAATAACCTCACATAAGAGTTTTTAGACCCACCGTTGAATATGCTCGTATGTTAATGAAATCAAGAGGCTAACATGTTCCTCCCGGAAAAAGAAAAAAAAAGGTTATTAAGGTAAACACGATGGTGTCTTTTTCATGCTTTAAAAAGACAAAAAAAATACGAAGTTGTCTTATTATTTAATTAAAGGTAATCTTATAGAAATATAGACGCATTCCTATCTTCTCCTATCTTGCCTCCAAGGAGTGATCGGTTTCGCTAGGGAGAGAATTAGCCTCTAAATTACGATTTTAAAGGCTGACCCAAAAAAATCAGTTGCCCTTAGAGTTGGAGCCAATTTTTCCAGTTATCTCGAGCATATTGTCCCAAGAGCAACTACAGCGGTCGATCAGACCAAAGAGCAAAGACCAGGAATGCTCTTTGGTCCGAATTTGTGAGCCGCAACGGACGACTAAATGTGGTATTTGGTCCAGAAATTGAACAGTATTCGATCAGGTTTAGTCAAGAAACTGGACCAAAACAGACATAGTCTGACGCCAATTTAAGACAGCGTTTTGGGAAAACGCCATTGTACGAGGACGTTTATAAACACAAACGTCATTACTGAAAAACGTCTATCAAAACGTTTATTTAGAGTAGCGTTTTTGAAACGTTGTATTAAAACAACGTAATTTAAACAAACGGCAAGCTAGAAGAGCGTGTGGGATGAACGTTCCTCTTTCAGAGCGTTAATTGCCAAAACGTTTGAGCAGAAGAACGTTAATTGACAAAACGTCGGAGCAGATGAACGTTGACACATTGAAGCTGCTCTAAGAAAGCGTTAAAATTTGAAACGTTTAAGAAGAAAAACGTTTTGGTTGAAAACGGTCTCCTAGTATGCCGTTATGTTGAAATGCTTGACTTTTGACTTTGCTTGACTTTTTTGTAACGCTCGCTCACACTAACGTGACCTTTCTTCACGCTCGTCTACACTAACGTTACCTAAAGTTAACTAAAGTTAACTAAAGTTAACTAAAGTTAACGTTGTTACACAGCAACGTTTAAATGGTAACGCTCCTCTACACCAACGATTTTTTTCCGAACGTTGTTTTATGTTAACGTTTTTTTTTAAATGCTGTTTTAGTCGAGCGTTTTAGTTTTGACGCTTCAGTGCAGTAACGTTTATATTTACGCTTTACTAAAGTGACGTTTTAGTACGTAACGCTTCATTACAGGAGCGTCATTCAAAAACGCTAATGTAGATGAACGTCAAAAACATAACGTTTGTCTAGTTAAACGTCTGTGTAATATATGTTATTGTAGTATAGCGTTTGATAATTAACGCTTATTTACACCAGCGTGTTATCATATTTAGTCAGGTTTGCGTTGCGGTTTTTTTTTTTAACGACCAAACAGATTTGGTCTTTGATCGATGGTCTGGTCCAACCGCTGCAGTTGCTCCAAGGACATACTTCTGTATCTGCCTCGACGAACAACATTACTCTTCATTTTGCTCCTTGGGATATAGCTTGTTTTTCCATATTAAGGCTTTACTGCTTGAGAGTTTAATATCGTTCCTCGATTGTTATAGCTTCTGGAATGTAGAGCTACATAAATCCTCAACTTTTAGCATTCAGCACATTTTTCATTTACAGTTCAATTCGTCTATCTGACCTCAACCTAATAATTCTCACATTGATACCCTTGTGACATCTTGGATGGACAGAGTAATGTAGAAGAAAAGTCTCAGAAATAATTGAAGAGTTAGAAATGTAGAGGATGAAATCATATTTGAGAGAATGGATGGAAGAACTTTTAGAATCTGTGAATGAAGACAAGGATGAAACACCAGACAAAGATAAGAAACAAGTGAGGTTCACATCACTGCATGAAGAGAGAGCACCAGTTGATGAACAAGAAATCGGTTAAAAATCATTAATCACAGGTCTTTATCTCAGTGCTATTCTTCCTTTAATAATTGGGTGATTTTGTTTTCATAATTAGGTCTTTCTTGTTTTTTCTTTTGTTGTTTTGTTTTCCTCTGTCAAATGCAGGATTCTCCACTACAGTAGCGAAGCTTATATGATAGTAACGATATTCCAAACAAAACAAGCATACAATATACTTGCCTACGCAATTAGCAGGACAATCTGTTCATTGTATGGGGGTATCCAGGAAAATCTGTGCACCCACCCATATAACTTTTCCTGATGGAAGTCGACTTGAATCTAATACTTAACCAGGGCCAATTCAAGCCTAAAACTAACATCTCGCTTTCATTGATTGCAGATTAACAGCCAAACTGAAGCTTGATTTATTAATTACATGTCCGGTTGTTAAATTATTTAACACCAGTGCCAGTGCTTTTGTGGGCAACACACTCTTACATCCAGACTAACTGCTTGAGCCAATTAAACATTTGCTGTGGACAAATTATAAGACTCTAACTCTAGTTTAACCTTAACATGTGATGGAAACCTGCTACAAAGTGAAGAAATGGCCACAACAGAAACAGGTCAAAATGGGTTACAATGAGCAGCAACCTGCAATGTAATAAAGCTGATGATAGGTCGAAATGTACTTTTATAACTTGATGCGATCTTTGGTACAACAGATTATTCTTAAATAGTTGTTATTACAGTAACATATTATTCCAATAGGGAGACATGAATTCATTTTACTTTCTACAATTCAACCCCTTAACAGAAATACTCAGTCCTCTCGAGTATATATAAACTTACATATGGTCCCTACCTAAAACAGCTCAAAAACTCGCGTCGTCGGTGAACGGTCGCCTCAGGAAATACCTCAAGCTATTTGAAATAACCTGTAAAGGTTTGGTACATAAAAGATATCATTTTTCATTAGACCTCAAAAATTATAACGGAGACATAAAGAGCGTGGATAAATAGGAGTAGTTCTTTACCTGCTGGAGAGGCTTGATGATGGCTTTATCCCGATAACTAACATGAAATTTTGCTTTGGCCAAAAGCCCCTACCATCCAAACGCTACTTAGTTAGTGTTAATTTTAAATAGAAATTTACTTCAAACAAGAAAGTGTATTGATACTCTGATCCGGATGAGATGTAGTACCTCGGTGTCAAACTCTCCCGACTGAACTGAAACGTTTATGTCAGTGATGATCTTCACGAGATCCACCAGTAATCCAGGGCGATCGGCAGACTCAACACAAAGCAAACTACAAAAAGAACATAACAGAACAAATTTGAGTAATTAGAACAACCTCGTTGTCCAGAGTTTGATGGTTTATATTTAATAAGCTTTAGCTTTGGCCTATCTTAAGAGTTTGTAGCTTTAAAGCCGCTTGCTTCTGGTGGAGTAAACATAATCATAATAAAACTAGCCAAGTAAGAGAAAACCAGGGCGTGCATACCTGCGATTGGGACCATCGTCATATATGTTTACATGGGTTGCAATATCCACATCAATCTAAATAGACAAATCAAGATTAGGAAGGAAAAAAAATGCTTCCACACAAACCTTTCATCTTAAAGTGCCATTTATGTATTTCCAATGATATATAGAGTGATATTGCAACAGAAATGAAGTCGTTGTGGTACCTCTTGTTTTGGTGGCTCAATTCCAAAAGCTACTCCCATTGCTAACTGAGCACTTGATTCCTAAACCAGCAAAACCCAACTAAGTCAAGAATTGCAAAACAGTTTCTCAAAATGTGTTGCAATGGAAAGAGAAGGAAGAGAGAGAGGATTAAAGAATGAACAAATTAAAATTACCGGGTGATACTCTAGCAAATTGTTTATTATCGTCAAACGTATAGCTTCTAATAACTCTGGTTCCTCAACTTTTCTGCCAGTATCACTGAAGAAAAAGCACCAGTGTGACATCAACGACCAGAACAAATATGCAACGAAGAAAGAAGTCTAGATACATCTTTCAGATAAGAGAAACCTAGATTAACATTCAAATCAGGAATTCATGTTACTGAGGATCTCAGGAAACTTGTACTGGTAGTAAACAGGTATACCATTTACATCTTTACAGTCTTTAAGTCGAATGGAACTTCAAAGGCTTGGACTCTTCTGATCTGCTTAAAATGCGATGGAGGGGGGAACATGCAGGTGGTTGTACGACTATCACAAATCCAAATATGAAATACAAATTACAAAATGCCAACATATTATAGGCTATGTCTAAGTATTTGAGACATATCTAATATGCAGATTCTGGAAGGTCCTCGTGAATAAGAAATACTGAAACTAGTCAGGAACATATTCCAAGTAGCTAGTTTCTCATAAGAAACCTGAATCATATTACTAACCATATTAGCACAAATGTGTGTGAATATCCACAAGGTAATAGATTACAAGTTAAAAACCATATACTATAACCACAATCTTTAACTAAAATTTTCTTATCCGCAGCCAATGTAGATCTTCAACAACTCAACAATTAAGGAAGTGAAACACGGAAGAATAAAATCAATATAATGGTACGGCATAAAAAAACTCACGCTTTAGTAATACAAAATGTGTTGTGCTTCCCAGAAGAGTCCAAGAAGACATTCGCCTTAACAACATTAAGTCCAAGATTTTTAAGGGACTTCATCTGCAGGCGAAAATTATGGGCATTAAATGACAAGAAAGGTTTTGTTAACATAATATTAAACACATATATGACGTACATCCAGTCATTCAAATTTATATTGATCACATCCAAGTTTATCAATGTAAACTACTTGATAACCTAGCAGTCCAGTGTTTCAATCGTCAAGGCTAAGAGAAGTTCAATCGACACTACAAAATGCTATTTTCGAGTAAATTCCAAAAGATCTGGTCTAGAATTATGCCAAAAATGGCATGCACTATCTATGGGAGCCAAATACAGTGCAGGAAAGTTAACATAGGTGTTTTCAGGTAGGGTCCATGAAGAATTAAACGAACTCTAGTCAAAGGGTAAGTCCATGTAACCTTCCCGACCAAAAAATGGTGTTCGGCGGTTGAAGTTAAGTCAGAAAATGGTGCAACTCCACCTCAACAAATATCATACAAGAATGGATTAGGACAAGAGATTGAACACATCTCTTGGAGTTGCTATATGAGTATAAGGACAAATCATATGGGAGAAACGCTGATACTCTTGAACAATAAAACTAAATCATTTTTCTGGTTAACTCAGATAAGTTCACTAACAAATAATCAAGGAAATACACAGTATTATACCGTATCGAGGAGAGCTCCAAGGCGATCACCGAAAGTTATCTCCACAACAGTCGCATTTGGATCCGAATCCTGATCAATTATTACTTTGGGAGTAGGAACTGTGTCGGTCCCGCTAGAACTTCCATCCTGGTATAGCCAAAAATTCAAAGTACTTCATCACCCGCAAAATATTAAGCACATCAATATTACTAACCATATCTGAATTATAACTTTGCTATACCTCAACAGAAGCTGTAGATGAAGCTCGTGGGACTTTCACAGCTACAGAATATGACAATCTGAAAAAGCCCAACCACGTAACTAACACAGAAATAACGACAAGCTTGAATTATGACCAAGAAATAACTGGAACTGAAGACCCTGTTCATTCAAATAATGGAATATGGGGAATGGAATCACTAAGTCATATATTCCCAACTATACGTGCTCAGGATGACCAATATGGCTTGTGTACTAACCTAATTGAGCTCCCAGCAAATGGTACCTCCCAATGATTACTTGCACTGATTGGATGTTTTTATTTAGAAATTTAGAAGCTTCCAAATAAAATCAGTTGGACAAATTGAAGAGACAGAAGTAGTCCACATTTCAAACATGGTGGCTTTTTTTACTACTATCAGAACTTATTCTTTAATCATGCTAACCCACCACTGCAAATGATATTAATTGAGCAAAAGGGTGGACATCATGATCACATAGGTGATAGGAAGCAGGTAAAAATTGGAGCATAGGTGCCTTTGCTACCACTGTGAAATGCAAGGGAACACCCAAAATCTAATAGCTCCCTCGACTCAAGTCTTGATAATGTGGTTTGCCAATCAATGCACACGATTCTCACCCAGCAAAGGTGTAAAGGGGAACCATAACTCGATTAGTTATGGTAATATCTGATCTTAACCAATTAAAGAAAACGGAAACAGTTCAATCGGACATAAATAAATGAAAACCACATGCGACAAAACTAACAATGTCGGCTGGTCAACAAATCAACATTAAGAATAATTCCATAATTAGACACAACCTCAACAAAGACCCCGCAAAACATACGTAAACGATAAATCATAGGCAATAATACTGTAAATTGAACTTGTGTTCTTTACCCCGTAAGAATGCACAATAAGAGTACTTATTACCAAGATTAACATATTACCAGTCCAAAATCCCCTAGATGTACCTAACTAGAGGTGACAGATGCGGTCATCGAAACCCAAAGACACACTGAAAACAAAGTCTTAGAGGTGTTGCTGGAATTTTAAGCTACCTCCTCTAATACCTCCTATCAGGTATTCTTATGGGAGCTGAGTATTATTCCCATTCATTTGCCAATATAAAGGGTTGGTTCTATTTGCATGCATCTATAAGATAAAACAATAGATCACTTCACAAGGTATTCTCAAGTATGTAGCACGATTTCACCAAGTAAACAAAATATATAAGTAGAAGAAAATATTATAGTTTTTTACTCAAAATTTTCATAATTGAAGACCAAGTTGACCAGCACAAAGGATCAATAAATGAGAAATAAACACATTGACAGTCAAAACTGCCAACCCATCCATCATTTCAATCAACAAATAAACAGAAAATTAAGAAATATTACACTAAAATGAAAAGAACTTCAATTTAAAAACGAATCAAAAATATATAAAATTACCTTCCTTTAGGAAAAATTTGACATCTTTGAACATCAGAAATCAAGAATTTCTTGGTAAACCCATAATGATTCTGTAAATGATTTTCAACAATTTTCAAACCAGAATAAACCCTTACAGTAGTCCCAGCAGCTATAGCTACAGCCATTTTGAAGCTTTACAAATACAACAAAGGAATTACAGAAGAAGAAAAAAAAAGGATCCTAGAAAAACTAAGAAAAATGAAAAAAGAAAAAAAGCAAGCTAATTAGTGCTATAGTATTGGTTGGTAGGAAAGAAACAAATGGAAGATAACACTAGCTGTAATTTCATGGGTTTTGAATGTATTTGAATTGTTAACCACTTGGCTGAAATTTGCTGTGTACTACTGTTCATTGTATTATCCTTCTTCGCCATGAAAAAAAAGAAAAGATAATAACGACGCGTTTGGTTGAGAGTTATAGTTCACTCACATCTCATCTACATCATCATCAATTTGGGGATATGATGATGAGATGGATATTCGTTTTTTGAGCCCTAATTTTCATTGTGGGCCCTACTTATTATTGGTTTAGTGAAGGTGACATTTTCGAAAGATGATCCCATTGGATATGGAAGGTGAGTCGTCTCTCTAGGTCTTATTTTATTTTCTTGGAAAGTGGTTGTGAGTGGGTAAGATGGGTTTTCCTAGGATAAGGTGATGAGGGATGGGGAGGTCAATTCCAAGTCTACTGGAAGATGCAATACGGTATGCAACATGTTAGGTCTAAGCTTGCACGCTTTCACACCTAGGGTTGTGCGGTATTGAAGCGTGCCGTGCAGTTACGTGCCAAAAATTCAAGTACGTCCTATTGCGCTGTGCTAAGAGTAGGGCTGCACATGGCTCGGTTCGGTTCGGTTTTTGCCCTAACCATTACCAAAACCGAAAGTCTCGGTTTTTCGATTTTGAAAACCGAGTGTCACCATTAAACTTTTTGGTTCGGTTCGGTTTAAACCGTCTCGGTTTCGGTTTTTTCGGTTTCGGTTTCGGTTTCAACCGATTATTTTCAGATTTTTTTTTTTAATAAAACAACCGACTCATATTCACACATTATTCCTTCCTAATCCATTTCTACCATTTTTTTCCTATCTAATGTTACTACCGATCAACATATTTCAAACCAAGATCTGAAGATCCCTTTTAGTTCTTTTCTTTACATATGATATTTTTCACACATTATACCAACCAGCATACAAAATGACAAGAGGACAATGCAACCTAGCTATTTAGGTCACAAACTAAAGAATCAACAAATTAAAGGAGCATAAAAGATCCAAAGACACATGATTTCTACAATTCAGAAGTGAAAGTAAGAAAAAGGTCTGAGAAACATATAATCGATCAATGACTACAGATTACAGAACCATGAAAAAGGTCTAGTGATAATTAATATATAACAAGAGGTCATGAACCTATGAAGCATTAGTTCTAATTCTCCCTCACAAATACTAGCTCCTCCAGTGGCACGATCAACCAAGACTTAAAACTCATGAACTGACAAAGACCAGTCTTTTCTGTAATCGCGCACCTGCACAGAACCATGAGTACACATATGAAGTTTAATAGTATATATGTGAAATCGAGATGAAGGATACGACATAAGTTAGAGACTTAGAGATATACCCGTTGTAGAAAATCTCTTCCATTAGAATCTGTATAGAATCTTTTTTTGTAGCCATATTAGTTATCATTCGAGTAATCACTTCCTTGCCATCGTCCGCTGGTATTGGACCAACTTTCATTCAATGTATTAATCAGAACTTGACTCGTTAACTCAAACAGATAGACAACGTAATTGATATTTGGAATAGAGGTATAAAGAGGCACTTACAGTGAACTCGACCTCAGCATGGTCCTTATCTTTGTAAAGTCTTGTCACCTGAGAAATGAAACAAACCCATCAGATAATTTTGCAGAGTTTAAGATGGTAAACCCATAACTAGATGATATGCGACTAATTACCTGATATACCCAGGAGCTGAATTGTTGATGAACTTTGTGCACATGGGGACCTTGCATAGCTATATACAAAATCTATAATCTCAATCACAGAAACTATAAAACCCTAGAAAAATTCTACAGAAGAAGTATGGTTCCTTGATCACATATCATTATGGACGAAGAAGATGAATTAGTAGACATCATCTTCCCAACAAAAATATAAAACCCTAGAAAAATTCTATAGAAGAAGAATGGTTCCTTGATCTGTTCGAAGTTCTAACGAGAGAGAGAGGAAATGATTATGTTCATGAATTTCGGCTGCTGGTGAAGAGAAGAGGGGAAGAGAAGAGAAGAGAGGGAGGCGGATAGATGAGAGATCAGACAAGTGAGAGATCCCTTTTCTTTTATATACTAGGGTTAAAATATCTACGGTTAAAATAATCCTGAATCCAACGATCATAACTAATCGGTTTTTTTGGTTTTTTTGGTTCAGTTTAAGGGTAGGACCAAAACCGAACCGAGATTAACCGGTTTTTTTTCTTCCATAACCGTACATCACCATTAGATGTTCGGTTCGGCTCGGTTTGGTCTTTTTTTGGCTCGGTTCGGTGCGATTTTGCCGGTTTTTCGGTTTTTTGTGCAGCCCTAGCTAAGAGTAAGAGTTAGGGCTGCACATCGGGTCGGGGGTTGGATTTGGTACCATCTGTACCCGATCCGGCAGTTGGCGGGTGATTGAAGTATTTACCTACACTCAACCCGTCGTAGGACAGGTCGGGTCGGGTCTGATCCGCCATTTTGGCGGGTCGGATACGGGTGGATACAGGTCACCCGCCCAGATTCAATGTGTTCATACTTCATACCACTAATGAAAGCAGTAGTCAAGACTCTATCACATAGAAACAGAACTTTGTTACTCCAACGAGACTACATCAGTTGTAACCAATTCATACGAGAAGGTTCAATTCTTTCACTTAGAACTGTCTAAACACCTACAATTTCATACTAATTAAATTCATCAATCTAATTATAAAACCCTAATAATCCTGAACCTCAATACTCTATGCCATTCAAACAAACACTTGAAACCCAAAACATTACTAGCAACAAAATCCAAAATTACAGGTGAATCTCTTTCAAACCAAGTAACTATGCATCAAAATTTTAATTCTCAAATCTGGCACAATTTACTTATTATAACAGTTAGAAGCTAAATTGTATCACTATATGGAAACCTAAACAAAATGGTATTCTTATAATCCAATATGAAATTAAACATATATACAGATCCATGTAAACCTCAACAAAACCAAAATTGGATTCAAATTTGTAAATCCTCCTAAATCTGGATGAACAGAGTTGAAATTACATGGAATCGGAATCGGACTTACGTCACTTACCTTGAGATTTAAGATCTGAAATCCTTCTCCACATTGACACGCCACACATAAGACGATGAGATGACGACGAATTTGTAATCCTTGACATAACTACAATTCATTGCAGATTTCAAATTCCCGGCTTTGTACCCATCTCTAAGCACACGATGCCTGTAAACGATATGGGCACCCTCCTGCTGCTATTTCTGAACTTCCTCTTTGATAAGAAATTGTGTAACTGGGACATCAGAGTCATCCAGTACTTGAATGAGCATGTTTGATTTCAGCCAGTCTAAATTGCAAGTTGACGTTCTACCTCAAAATGAAAAGACAAGTTGATGTACTGCAATCTCGTTAGCAGGTTCTCGTCTTTATTGATAAAAGAACACCTAGCCTGAACCAACGTTATTTCATCATTGTCATGTAATTCAACAAAACAGTTTCAATGAAACTACGATAAGACAATAATGCTTCAAGTTATTCACAATTCTTGGTAGAGAAGTCAAGAGACCATAGATAACACCCTGTACCTTGAAATGAGGTACTGTCTTGATCAAAAAATCTGGGTTTGGTTGGAAATCGGCATCAAAGATGACGACGAATTCGTAATCCTTGACATAACTACAATTCATGGAAGAATTCAAATTCTTGGCTTTGTACCCATCTCTAAGCACACGATGCCTGTAAACGATGTGTGCACCCTCCTGCTGCCATTTCTGAACTTCCTCTTTGATAAGCAATTGTGTAACTGGGTCGTCAGAGCCATCCAGTACTTGAATGAGCATATTTGATTTCGGCCAGTCTAAATTGCAGACAGCACCAATAGATTATTGATATACCTGATCAATGATCACGGCATTTCACTATTACATCAAAATCTCGCGCCCCATAAGTAAAAAGCTATCTCAACTCAAACTTAATATAAACATTTGCATATACAAACATGAAGCCAACCTAAGATGGTAGAGCTCTAGCATTAAAATTCATCCCTACAACTAAAACTCACACAACCTAAGATGGTAGAGCTCTAGTATTAAAATTCATCCGTACAACTAAAATTCACACATCCATGAAATTCATTTGTTTCACAGAAATAAAATTACTACTACATAAAAGAATCAATTGGGATTGAAAAAAATTACCTCCTTTTCATTGCACATAGGGATCTGAACAAGAACCATAGGGAAGTAATTAGTTTTATCAGTGCTTCCACCACTAGATTCAACATCTAGAACAATCTCTCCTTTCGGAATCGGTTTAATCTTCTTAAATTTGATCCAAAAACACCCTAAACACAAAACTAACCGATCAAAACTTTGTATCAAGAACAGTACAATGCAAGCATTTGCAAGAAACTGAAGAGGTGGAGCTAAATACTCAACCCTTATAAAAAACCATATAGAGTACACAAAATCAAAAAGACCCCCTTCAAATTCAAAAGAAGGCAAATAAAAATGATAAAAATGCTGCTGAAAATTCAAGTAAGGAGTTTCAAATTGCCAACCATTAAAATAAGCAGCTATTTCAAACCCTAACAAAATCACAGAAAACCATAAAAACAGTTTTATAAATGAATAAAATATGTTTTTTACAGTCTGATTTTCATTAGCATTATCATTATGAATAGATGAACTGAAATCCTTCTTCAAATTGACACGCCACACATATGACGATGAGATGAGAAAGAGGCGAGAGACTCTATGAAAAATTAAAGATCTGAAATTCTTCTCCAAATTGACACGCCACACATAATAAAATATGGATTCAATTTTTTATCGATTTTCTGGCGGGTTGGACGGGTGGGTCAGGTGAGAGAAGGTGTCACCCGCACCCGACCTATTTATCGGCGGGTCGGGTCAAAACTGGCGGATGCGGGTCGGGTGTCGGGTGCGGGTTGGGTATGTGCAACCCTAATAAGAGTCCTTTTAAAATGCTAGGAATTACTGGTTAATTCTATCTACAAGCCCCATTTAATGGATAGTCCACCTATCAATTTGGTTTTATTCTGTGGTCTTCTCTTAGAATTTTGGAAAAATCATATCCCCAAGTCCATAATAAGTGCGGAAGTTATAAAGCATATTTCCTGAATGTCTAAAATGCCTATTTTAGGTATAATTCTTCTTTTTCATTTGCTTCTCCAACAACGAAGAGCTCTGGGGGATTGATGGAGGAAAACCAAATAAATTTAATTCTCTCTACAAACTAAAACCAGTGACGGTGATGATGGTAAATCTCTGTTTTCTTCATCTCTAGTTTTACATTTCTAGGGTTTAATTTTTCCTTTTATCAACAAATCCCTAAATTAGTGACACTGTCTTTAGGGGAAGAGATATAGTAGTATACACCGCTAGCCTGGCATGGTTTTACTTGGTTATAATGTCTGCTTTGCAGGATGTTCCTATGGTTTACACAGACATAAACAATCACGCTATCCAATCAAATCAGGTGTTGAATCTTGTTTAATTTGTGTATCTAATTGTTTTATTCTGTTATTGGTTTTATTATTTCATCAGTAGCTTATTCTGTCAAACACGGAATTCTTCAGTTTGACAAGTCAAGTCATTGAGGTTAGATGGACCAGAATAAACCTTATTTTGATTTTATGAGTACTAAAAGTAAAGCAACTAATTTCCATATTTTTTGTGTATGTTTCTTGTCTTGCTCCCCATACCTTTAGACACCTAGTTGTCTCCCTATGACGTGATTTCGTCTTGGTTGAATTGAATGACTTTTTGAATCTCTCCAACAAACATCAGATTATCTTGAGTTCATGATTTAGATATTTCATTGGTAGGTTAAATTGAGGATTATGAAAGGAATGACATGGTCAAATTATTTCTTGAAAGGAATATTATTGCTAAGGCGGAAAGAATTATTGCCTGAAATTCTTTTCACATGCATGTGGTTCTCCACTTGAAACTTTAGCTCTTCCAAACATGAGGATGAAAGCTCACTTACATTTCTTGTTCTTGCAGGGAAGTGCTAAGAGACTTGTGAATGCTGCACTGCATGAAGCACCAAAGAAGAGAGAAATGAGATTTGTTTATGTAACAGAGCATTTCAGACACACAATACTTGGTCAACCTCATTTAGTACCCGGTGTATTATTCTTGCTTTTTTTTTTTACTTTTCATCGCCCAGCTCGAACGGAACGCGATGTAATCAAACGAAAATCAAGGTAAGCAATACATCAAGTTACATATATTATTTTGAAATAAAGAAACAATTCACAATACAAAATAAAAATTATAGGACCATGTTATCTTTCCTGAACCTATTGGACTTCCAGAATTTTAAAAACAACATATTTATCTGTTTATAGCGAAAATATGATTATAATGAGAAACAATGTACTTCAAAGGTTTGAGCCCACACTGCGTGGTGCTTGTAAGAAAAGTCCTGATGTTGTGATACTCATGAGCAATTAGTCCATTAGACTGATGTCATACTTTTCTATTATTTTCCATGGAAGATCAATAGATGCATAATTAAGTTGTTAATCAGGGGCATCTAATTTTTCTCATTTTGGACAAGAATACTACCTCCAACCTAGTTTGCAGTGGTGCAAGGAGCCTATGTTTCTCATTGAGAAAAACAGTCTATTATTCTTCTTATCAAGAAACATGATTATACTACTTAAATTTTTTAGTAGAAAAGGGATTTGAAATTCTTATCAAGGAAACATTATTCTATTTGTGTTGCTCTATAGGTTCTCTAGGTGATAGTGTCTATTCATAGTTTAAGACATTTTATATTTTTGGTGAGCTAAAAAGTTTCTCGATGTTTCCTTGCATTGGGTTTCACTTATGACATATCAATATGTACTAAGTTTCACACAGTACATATCAATATGTACTAAGTTTTCACTCGATGTTTAAGACTTTAATGGTTAAGTTAACAGTTTTGATTGTGTCTTATTTATGAAATTTACTTCTTATTCCGCCTGTTTCGGAAACTTATAATAAATTTGGTTGGTGTCATTTTGGCAGTAAAAAATCCTTTTAGAGCCATGTATTGAAAGTACGAACAATGTCCCTCCTCAGCAAATTTCTCCAATGGATGAGTGGATATTTCAAAAGAAACCTGAAACTATTTTGGCTACATAAAAGTCATGCCACAGAAGGTGTTTGAAATGGTGAACGAGAAACTATCATTAAAGAAGATTATTTGCGAGAACTAGATCATTTAAAATCAAAGGATCCCGAGGATAGAGCTGACGAAGATTCTAATAATCATGATGGAGATACATCTTGCTTTGCTACTGGTACAACAAATGATCTCGAAGATGATACATTCAATAATTCTTATACTACTGGGTACATAACAAGTTTCTGGGATATTTTGCAGTTTGATTGGAATGCGATATGTTGTATTTGTGTTGTCGAAGGGAAATAAAATATGTTGTTTTTATATGTTGGACATTAATGTCAAAATCAGTTTCAATGACTTAAGTATATTTATGTGCAACCAATATGTATTCCATATGATAAGTCAAAATTAGCCTATCTTTTTTTGAGTACAGCAGAATATGTACTGCTGGATCACAGTACATAATATGACAACTAGCTTCCAAAATAAATACATGACAAACCTTGGAACCCCATAAACAAAAGAAATAAATGAAACTATATTAGGCACGTAGAATTTTGTTACAACATTAATTTGGTATCCTGCAAATGACACACTGACGCTTTTTTTATATATTAACGAACAGTTACGGACCAGAAAAATAGTATCAAGAATGCGACAATTTAAAATGAACTAAATTCAAAAACGATCATTAGATTTAGATACATATATGACGTAATTCATCATATCTACTTGGGCTCGTTGCCTTCTAGTAATTAGTAATTCAACGTCACTTTTAATCGGTTATGCTGCACAGCTCACCAAAAACCGAGTATATATTCTCTTCACTGCTTAGAAATCGAATACAGATCCCTTGATTACTAACAAATTCAAGTACGTATCCGTTGCACATCTTACAAATCGAGTAAATATCATATGTCCTGCTTATAAACTCTGTAAATGTAGATCTTTTTCAACTCTTTCTCAATTGAAGAAGGAACTGCGAGAAGTAATACCCAAAGTCAATTCTAATATTAGCAGTAAGGGTTTATGAAAATTATACGTCTGGTCTCCTATTTCAGGTCCTCTCATATCAATATGTTAAAGTACATATTGATATGTACCTAATACACGTGTACTTTAGCATAATTAACAAGCATCATAAACCAAATTACATACTAATATGTACCTAACTTCCAACTGTACATGTTGATATGTACTGATGAATATGTACTGTTAGAAGTCAGTTTTTCTATTAGTACATATCAATATATACTGTTTTTTACATATTATTTTCCTTTTGCAAGGTAGTACATATGTAATCCAACAACACAAATAGGAATATTCTAAAAATGTACTAATCTATTTGAACAGTTAAAAATCATAACTAGTGCGACAGGAACCAACAGTCTTGGTTATCCAATCGCTCCCTTCATATTACCATTTGTCAATACTCCTGGAAAAGAATCCACTTTTCCAAATCAAGTATGATGTTGAACAGTATTTAAAACTAGGAAGAGAGGACCACTGGTATTTGGTTGTATCACGAGTTATGTAATGTCTCCAATTATACCAACTACTGCACAATAACCATGTTAATCCGTGGATAGTAAATGTCAACCCTCATTCATCTAGTATCTCATAGGTGATAGACAATATCTAAATTTTATATATGGAAGAAAAAAAAGTTTCTTCACATAAGCACAAGCTGCAACCTGAATCTTACAAAATATTAGAATAAATGGTATGCAAGTTTTGCATTCCACTCCATCGATTGAATCATATAAAAGGAAATATAAAAAATAAATAAATCATAGTTTGTCACCCAATAATATAAGTGTACAAAAACATATAGTGATTTTGAGCAATTTGAGATGTTAAACAATCGTAGAATGCTTAAAGGAGAAAGAAATTTACTTGATAGCCCCTTTAGCTCCATCTTCCAAGCCTTCCACATTGTTCCCAATCATGCCTACGTATATTAAAGAACCAATGAACCCTGCACCAAAGCTGGTGACACAACAAGAATCAACAATGTTAACATATTTAGCTGGATTCAGAAATTATATAATGACTGACTTCTCATATTATGTGTTAAAAGTACGAAGAGGAAAGTGGTACATTTTAAGGTTTCCAGTCACTTTAGAAGTATGTGTATGATGTTGTTTTGTATATGTATCAAGAAGATATCTGAGACCTAGATGGCGTGAGGTTTAACTACAATTCTGTGAATAAGGAAGTTGTACCTCACACCAATGATGCAAGGAATATCATATCGAGGATCTGTTGTATTTCAAATGAAATCCACTAAAAATTTTAGAATACGAGATTTAAATATAAAAGATGGAAGCTGGAAGCTGGAACAATACTTCTATGAAAAAGAAAGAAACAACTCAGTATTCTACACAAGCTGATAGCAGCATATGTAGCTAATACATATGTAATCTAAGTTGACAATAGTAATATTAGTATATACTGATGGATATGTACTGTCAAAAGTCAATATTTATATTAGTATATATCGATATGTACTGTGAAAAATGAACTGCTTTTACATATAATTTTCCTTTTGCAAGGTAGTACATATTGATACATACCTAATACATATGTAATCCAAGTATCCGACAGAGTATATTGATATGTACTGCTGCTGGGTTCTACTTGTTCTTGGCGACTAACAAAGGTATTCTTCTTCTTTAGAATAGCACCAAGCATAGGTACTAAAGCAAAATATGTATTGTTTGATCTCACACGTTTTCCTTCAGTATATATTTTCCTTCGGTACACATAAATATGTACTGAAGAATAATATGTACTTTTGGATCATTTACTCTTTTTTCTTGTTACTCTCTTATTCTACTGTTTTTATTCTTGTGTGTATTCTCTATACAATCTTGTTCTCATCATCATTCACCCAAACGCAGATCTAGATAGTTTTAGAAAAAGCAAGCATTTATCGAGATCTCTACTGTATACAAGGATTGGCGGAAAGCACAATTGATATAGTGATATTTGAGGTTACCTATTAAATTTTTATTGCGAACTCGGTGAATTTTCATGATGGATCTCGACGAAGTTTCCATGGTCGCCTGTAACTTTGAGAACAATGAGAAGTAAGAAAAAGTAGAGAGAGAAAAAATAGTAGTGTTTTGTTATTTTTTTGGCATGAGAGAGAAGCGTTTTTTGGTTTATGTCACATGTACTATAACCAAGGACAATTGGGATATTTTTCATGAATTAAATAGTTTTGGACCTCTGGTTAAATGCTTTTTCTGGATGGACCGTAGATTAAACGGATCCGGGTATTTTGGAGCAAACAACAAATTTTCCTTTAAAATGTCTGAGACTAGGTTAAAGAGTGATTTAATAGAACAAAAGTCTCCTACCAAGAGTGATTAATAAAACAAAAGACACCAAAATGGATCATACGATCGACAGTCTGTCGTTTGCGGCTCAACTTTCTACCAACTTTTGTTTATATTTTCTTCGTTGAACGCTCCATCGAATAAAAGAGTGTTCGATTGAGTTCAAGAGGAAAAGGTTTTCCCTCTACCCATACTAGCGTTAAATTTGCCTTATTTTAATAGACTTTTTTGTTTTGAACGAAGTCTCTCAACCTCAAAACTTTTTCTAAAGAAATAAACGTGGTGTATTATGCTATGCTTTTGTAAATGATTGTGATGTGTCATGTTGTTTTATGATAAGTTGTACTCACATATATATTTATGTTTTCCAAGAAAAAATAGTTTTCACATATTTATATAACAAGTAATTTAATGAAATTTTAAGATATTTATCATAAATTTAACAAAGTTAATCAAAAACTAACATATAATTTATATTTCTTATAATACTACAAATTTTTATTCTTAAAAAAATAGTCTCATTATCCTGATTTTACATAATAATATTTAAAATATTATTTAATTTACTATCAAATAAACATCACAAACGACGCAATCACGACATCATCAACTTATATTTTTAAAGATTCGTTTATTACTTAATAAATTTAAATGATATTTTTATATATTTTTATACAAATTAGTCCATATTTAAAAAAATGGTCAACAATTAGCTATAATAAAGTTGTTTTGCAAAGTATATACGAAATATAGTATATCCTGCAATGTTTTATGCATGTTATGTCATGATTCACGCATATTGTGTCATCATTTCTTGTACGTATGGGCATGTTATGATGTGTTGTGTGGTGTGTTATGATGTGTTATTGGACAAAAATTATTCCTGTAACAAAGAAACAAACCAAAACACCAG
>JAJJMC010008370.1:1988542-2000609 GCA_023531435.1 Papaver californicum | reverse complement strand
CGCCCACCGACCCATACATAAACACATAAAAAAAATAGAAGAAGAATTAGATCCAGAAAAAGATGCAGAAGCAACAACAGAAGAATCCGCAACTTACATCAGCTGACTGATAAGAGATGAAAAAGTAGGGTAACATAGGCCTTTGGTAAAAAAAATCTTCTAGTTGAGCTTCAGAAGGAATATGACTAATGTGCAAAATTCCACTAGCCACCAGCTCTCTAATAACATAAAAATTCACCTCTATGTGCTTGGTCATGGCATGAAACAAATACCACTAGTTTTGTCACATAACATGTTAAGAGGATGAAGTAAAGAAATATGAAGCTCAACAAATAAGTAGGAAAGCCGTTGAAGTTCAGCATCAACAACATCCAGATACTTGTATTCTGCTTCTGCAGGGGATCTTGAAATTGTTTGTTGTTTCTTGGAAGACCAAAAAACCAAAGAAGAACCCATAAGTATCACATAACCTAATGTAGACCTTCTAGTATCAGGGTAACCAGCCTACTCAGAATCAGTGTATCATAAACAGAATGAATATCCTCTTTCTTAAATGTAATTCCAAAAATTATTATACATGTCAAGTATCTTAAAATTATTTTGACAAGCAACAAATGAACCTTTGTTGGTGCATGCATAAATCGACTAACACAGTTAACACCAAAACAGATGTCAGTCCTAGCAAGAGTGGGACAATAAAGTCCACTTTAAGAGTTCTATATTCCATAGGATCTGAAAGTAGATGACCGTCATGATCGAAAACTCTATTAGCCTTAGATACAGGTGTGAAACATAGTTTACACTCAATCATGTTTGACTTAGGCAATAACTCTAATGTGTACTTGTTCTGATTAGTACTAAAGGTTCAATATGTTTAGCAACTTCAACACCCAAAAAATAATTCAACTCTCAATCCTTCATAAAAAAAATTGCACTTAAGGCCTTGATGAAATCTTTCGTAAGAAGAGAAGAATTACGAGTTTGCAAAATATCATCAACATAGAGTAAAAGTACTATCATATCTGAATCAGTGGTTAGAGTAAACATACTATGATCATAAATGGACCTGACAAAACCATAAGAAACCAAGAACGGAATAAAACTTTCAAACCATGTTATTGGGGGCTGCTTCAATCCATATAAACTCATCTTTAAATGACAGATATGAGTAGGATAATCAGGATGTATGAACCCTGGTGGATGAGTCATTTACACATCCTCTTGTAAAGTGCCATGTAGAAAGACATTAGATACATATAACTACCTTGTGAACCAATTTTATATCACAATTAAAGTCAATACTACTCTTATAGTAGTGGGTTTAACCACTGGGCTAATAGTTCCATTAAAACTTATCTCATCTACCTGATTGAAGCCTTTTTATACCAATCTGGATTTCAGTCTTTCCAAAGAACCACCTGCCTTCAACTTAACCTTATTCACCCACTTGCAAACCAAAATGTTCATGTGAGATTCATGTTTAACATACTCCCATATTTCACTATTGACTAAGGAAACTTAGACGCTTAGATGTAGACTTAAAGCTTTTTGGTTCAATAGAAGTGGTTAATAAAGAATTATAAGCAACAAGCAGAGGATGATTAACAGAATGATCAAGTAAAAAATCTGGAAAAACTTTGGATTTAGATATACCAGAATGTGATATACTAACAATTGTACTTGATGAAACAATGTCATAGTCAGAAGAAATTTGAGAAACAACCGGAAGATAAGCAGAATTATTTGATGGAAAGTAAAAAGAATGTTCATCAAATACTGCATGTCTAGAGACCTGAGTTTTCTTAGACATAGGATTATAACTATTATAGCCCCTATGGAAGGGACTATAACCAAGAAATATGCCTTTAACAGACGTATGAAATAATTTATCAGTCCTAGAATGGCCCAAAAAATAGACCCAAAAATCTTGAGAATCGAATGGTCATATGGAGATTGAAACAAAATTTCAGAAGGAGTCTTACACTTTAGAGAATTTTTGCAGGAGTCCTACTGATAACAAAATTTAGCAGCAAGAAAAGTATCATCCCAAAAATCTTGAGGATTGGACGCATTGAACAAAAGAGTATTACCCATCTCAGCGATGTGCCTATATTTCCTTTCAGTAAAGTCATTTTGTTATGGGTTTTTAGGACAAGAAATCATAACAAGAGTGTCACAAGAATCAAGAAATTATTTGAAAGGGCCTTTGACCAAGTTACTTTCACCATCAGTTTGAAAAGAAATAAAAAATTTAGAAAACAATTTTTTAGTAAGAGGCTTAAAATGTTTAAAACATTGAAGAGTATCACACTTTAAAACCATAGGATAAATTTAATGAAATCGTCTAAAATCATCAACGAAAATAATATAATATTTATATCCTGACAGGGATGTGACTGGAGAGGGCAACATGAGAAGGTGACAAAAGGAAATAAAATATTTTACTCTTAGCAATCAGATATGGATAACACAAGGCATTGGAGTTTTCATAAAGAAGAGAAATATTTTTTAAAGAATTCAAGTGTTGAATAAGTGCATCAGATGGATAACCAAGTTTAGCATGCCAAATAGTAGGAGAAGCAACTAAAGATGTTGAAAAATAATAATGCGCAGGATGCATACAAGATGGAACATGAAAAATTGGATAAAGGTTATTAAACATATCACCCTGCGCCAATATAACACCATTCCTTAAACATATAATTTCGTACCCAACAGGATTAAAAAAAAATAACCACAGTTATCTCTAGTAAACTTAGCAATAGATAAAAAATTTGTTTGAGATCATACACTTTTAATACATTATTTATCCAAAAATTAGTCTTTTATGTTTGTAATGAATAATTACCATGTTAAAGAAATGGATGAGGTTTTACCATTGCCAACGATGACCTTTTCTTTGTCAGCATAAAAATAAGTATTCTGTAAGATGGACCTACCACCATTCATGTGTGTAGATGTTCCTGAATCAGAAATCCAATGTGTAGAAGAATAACTACCATCATGTACAAAAGCAGCATTGACAGTGAGCAGAGAAGGCTTGTTCAATACTTAAAGTATCAACACCTGAAGTACCAACTGCATAGTTTGCAGTAACATTTGTCTTCGGTAGTGCATGCCTAAAATAATCATATGCTAGTATAATGACCCGTTTTACGACAAATTTGACATTCCAATTGAAAGAAATCAACCTGAAGTCTTCTTAAACCACAATAAAGAGCATTAGAAGAAGTACCAAAAGTAGAACCAAACTGATAAAGTTATTCTTCAAAATGGAAGGATTCTTGTTTGAAGAATTCTTAGATTTACCCTTGCCACCACTATTTCCAGAACCAGAATTTATATTTCTCCTATAGAAAGCCGATGTATTTTGAGAATCAAATACAATATCAGTCTCTTGTTATTGATCAATGAACCACTGCTCATGATTAATCAAACTAGCCTTTATTTCATAAAAATTAAAAAGTGTTTCTCGATTTTTTGCAAAGATAACAAATTTATCATAATCTCTACCTAAAACATTCATAATATACATCATAAGATCTGACTCACAAACCTTTTCTCCAATAGTTGTTGTTGAATCGGCAATCGATTTAATAGTATGAAGATAAACCAATATTGAAATATTACCTCGGAGGATGTTGTCTAATTGATTTTTTTGCATATTTCGTCAATCCAAAATTGATTTTTGAAGCTTGTCTCCAAAAAACTCCATTTTTGTCGAGAAGAAGAAAGACCAATATAATCACCAAAAACCGTTGGTGTGAAAGTAAACTTCAAATAACTAGAAACAAATCGATTTAGATTTCTCCAATAGATCTACTTAGGTTTAACAGAAGCAACACCATCAAAAAAAGAAGGAGGTTCTTGAATTTCCCCAGTAACATGTTGGTCGGTTGTCAGCCAAGCAAAATTAATTCAAGTTCTTACTTCACAAATATATATTAGAGTATATTAATAAGAACAAGTCCGTTCCCACAGAGAGGCAGGTGATTGTCAATTACTTTTGATTACTTATGTAAACATGGGGGTTTTGATTGTGATTATAACTAAATTATATTAATTAAGAAAATTAATATGAATATGAAAGGTACAGAACACTTGTTAGAGGTTTCATTTTCCATTTTCAACATGTTATCAACTGAATCATACTCAATATTCATTCACTCTCAATATCAATAACCCTAAAGTATCTATCGCAGGCTTATTCTGGCAAAACTCTTATTATCATTAAAGGCGCAAGAGTCACTCTTTGAATCATTTTCAATGTAAATTGGCGCAAGAGCCAATCAAGTTTAACACAATGAAATCAATGGTCTTTGTGAGTTGAGGTTATTCTAAGCAATCCGGCGCAAGAGCCACACAGATTTAACCTAGGTCACGCCTCTACACATAATTGCATGGTAACATCCCCTCATTAACAACTATGTTATGCCACTTGTAACAAGGATCTTTCGACAATTCCGGATCTTAAACCCTAGTTTAGATATAGATATCAATGCATGATCATCTAATTTACGACTTAAATTAAATAGCAATCAACCATATATGGCGTTATTAACGGTAGAACATAAGCGATATTGAAGAGATTATGAACATATGAGAATGAATACTTCAATTAATGAACATGTTTTCCAACTTAGGACTACATTTCTAACCAATAAGAAAGGTTTAGTGACTCATGGATTTCTCAAAATCCATGGAAAATATTCAAGAGAGCAAGTAAAGCAAACCCTAGAAACCGTGATAATCAATCGCAACTCCAAACCCTAGCTCCTTCTTCTCCTTGTTGTAAAGTGTATTGTGTATAAAAAGGTGTCTTTTTAATATCTTGGGAGTCTCCTTATATAGTAATCATGATATCTAGGGCTTAATATCCTTCCAAGACTAAGTTGTATCCATTCAAAAGTCCAAAACACGTCAAAACGGACCCTATAAGTTCGCCACAGTCAGCATAGTCGATTTCCATGACCCGTGCCGACTCTAGGACCAAAATAACTCAAATTCTCTATCCCAAAACTTGCTCTAGTCGGTATTGTTTCTATGAGAAATGCCGATTATAGGGGTAAAAAATAGTCAAAAATACAAGCTTTCTGCCCGAAATAGTGTCACAGTCGGTATTGTAAGAGAAATGCCAACCATTGCGTTGTAGATCACTTTTTCTTGCTTCAATTGTTTTGTCCATAACTTCGTCGTCCGAACTCGGAATGACCTCATTCTTTTTGCATTCACTTCGTATTCTCGTTATCTTCAAGATAATATTAAGAAATCCTGGATTTGAATAGTTGAATTTGGTTTTTGTCCCTTCTCTATTGATATAACTTGACTTCCTTGTTCATTTCGTGTTGTAATGAACTCCTTTCTTCTTCTTTGGTTGAATACACTTCAAAACTCCTAAGAAACTCAAAAGAAAACAAAATCAAAGTAATGATATGAAAACTAACAAGAAAACAATGAATTAGAGCATCAAACTAAAACAAATAATGCACCTATCACATGTTCATAAAGATCAATAAAGATCAATATTAACTCAAATTGATCCCTCCAATAAAAGAAAACTCGTCGAATCCAGTTTGATTGACAAAAAAATAGCAATATTAGTAAACAATGTAGTGAAATTACTAGATCCATTAGTAACTTCTGCAGCGGATGAACTTGAAAAATTATTGATAAGAGGCTTACCAATAGCCCAAAGATTTTACATTGGAATATTGTTGTAGACATATTTCGAGTGGTAACCATTAAAATGTTGAGAAAATAATTTCAGAAGATGTTGAAAAATTAAGAAAATTAAGATATTGAAGAAGAAAAAATGATAGATTATAAAGTTGATATCAAAATTAATGCTGGAAACATGTAAAAAAGATGAAGATAATTAAAAAAATAATGAATTACAAGTATTATCAACTAATTTTGAGTGATTTGGAACAAGAAATTTTAGGATTAGGATCAAATCAAATTTGATATCATGATAAGTTTTGTAAATGTTATATACGGAGAGAATATAAACGTATTAAACATGTCGGAGTAACTGGTACAGAGTTTAGTCAAGAGTATTTATAATCATAATAGATTGGTCGATGTCAGAAGACTTGACTTTGACTATGAGTGACAATGACTAAACCTAATACCCAATGTGGATTAAGAAAGCCATTATGCGATACCAAAAATAGTGGGATAAGGTTCTTTTTTACTTGCAAGTGGAACCCAATTTTATATGTGTTCGGGTCCGCAAGAACCTTAATAAATCGATTTAAATTGGTTGTTGCGCCTCAAAAACCATATTGGCATCCATGTGGTTCGATAGTCATGGAGGAGAACATCGTTGTATGCGCTGGATAGGTATGTAAAGATACCATATGGATTCCACATGCTGGAAGCATTAAAACCATAACATGCTTAAAGCTTGTTTCGATACTATTTAAAATTTTATTTTTTTGACTTTTGAAAGCAAAAAAAAAAAAAAAAACTGAAGTTAGTTTGGGTACACAATTTCAGAATGACTTCTACAAGCAAAAAAGTTGAGTTTTAGTGAAGCAAAACGTTTTTTCTTATGACTTATGCTTCTGGTTTCAAAACACCCTATAAGAGAAAAGACATACTGACTATGACGTGTTCAAATATGCTAAGACTTTTGTACATCTAGTGATCGTTATTGCCATATCCCTTTTTCTATTGCGGGTTTCACACAAATACTTTGACCATTAATGTTGGAAATGTTTACTCTCTTGATGTGTCGTGATACGTACACACTATCTCAGCTTTGTCTTTCTCATTGATAACACTTTTTTCTTCCTACCCAATTTAGTCAATTAAATTGGGTCTAATTTTAAGTTTTGGGAAGGATACTATCCTCAAAAAAATTATTGTTTATGGATTAAAAGTCAAAGATTTTTATTAGTGTACTAAGTTGGTAAATATTTGTAGAGATATACCAAATGGAGAAGTTCACTAAGATATGGAGGTTTAAATGTATATATATATATATATACATACACTGCTTCTGCTCCAAGAACAGAAGACCGTGTGGATTGTAAGAGGTGTGAATCTGTTTGTCCAGCATAGTTTTTGAGTGTCCGGGTTTATTTATGGCATGGAACAACTCGCAGCATTAGGTAGGGATTTTTCTCCTATTTCAACAAGGGAATTCTCTACTTCATTTGACTAGTTCCGGGTTCGAGTAATGGGCAACCCAAAATATCAGATGGAAAATAGAAATGAAATGGATCTCTATTTTTTTTTACTTTAGTTTATTCATTCACCAATCATTATAATAAATTTACCCATAGGGGTATAAATCTTATATTGGTTGACATAGGCATATAAGTCATTTTATAGCTCCCGGCAACCGGGTGGGTATTATATTAAATTCCATGGATCAGAACCAATAGAGAAAGTAAATCCTGTGCGGTATCACTTGAAGTCCTGGCCCTGCTACTCTGTTAGGATTTTAATTTACACCGTAAGAGCGCGGCTGTCGATGAGACAGTAAGAAGTACGTTTCGTTCCACAGGGATTTCAGAATTTTGTAATTTCTAGTTTTTAATAAATTTTAGTGTGCTAATAACAAATCCATTGAGTTGGTAACTAAATTTCTAAATAGACATAAACTACTCAAAGTGATTTACAAATGTAAGAAAACCTAGGATTCAAGATTTCATCACAACTACGCACATTATATGACTGTAACTTTTCTCTATAGTTTAATCAAAATAATGCACAAGACGATTTCGGACAAACTATTTACGTCTTGGAAGATATGGAATTTTTAATCAATTATTTTTCTCAAGGAGAACAATTTTTCTTCACTATAGAATGCTAGTCTCTAACAAAGAAAATTTATCACTCAATCATGTATTTTATGACACATGAAGAAAATCATTATTGTGACAAAACAAAAAATATGGACCAAGAGAAAACTGTAGAAAACAATCACAACATGCTAACAAACTTAGTAGGACTTCCTCCCTAATCATTGGGAAGAAAATTAGTTATTCATGGCACAAGAAGCATAAGAAAGTAGAGAAGAGACCATTTATTTATTTATTGTATAGAAAATTACAAGAAAGAATTAACCATTAGCGTCGCAGAATGAATAAAATTTTCTAACGACTTTGCGACACCTTTTGTATGTGTTAGATATGGAACTGTCATTAGGACTGTAGCAGAAATCGTCGCTAAAACAAGTGAATAGACCACAGTTTCAGCGACAGTTTCTAACTATGGTATGTTCTTTTTCTTCTTATTATTCTTTTTCTTCCTTCTTCTTAAGAACCCTAAAGTCGCAACAACTTTTTCTGGTTAATTTTCTCTCGAATCTGGCAACAGCCAGCCTCCCCCCTAAGCTTACTCGACCTCCTCTTATTTATATTAGAAATCCATATATCCCTCGAATCTTCTCTCATTCAATGAGATTATTTTCGGTAGTAAAAGAGATCGATTCTCGATTGATTTTCTTTCTCGAAACAGATTTATTTTTCTTCCTCAAATCACCTTCTTTTAAGCTCGAGCTAACTTGTATTCTTTGGATCAAAAATTCAGGTAAGTTTAGAAAGAAATATTTTATGAAATATTCTTCCATCTGTTTTCTTTGTCTTGGATAGTTATTGTCGAGATTTGTTTTTATTTTCTGGACTTGATTCGTGTACGACTTTCTCTTAATAAGGACACAAAAATTATTGTCTTAAATGGCTTGAATATCTCCCAAATCTCTTAGGATTTCTTCACAGGTTGAGAAAGATAATTCCCGCCAGATTTTTTTTAAATTCAAAAGGAGGTGGCGCTTTTAACCAATGAGTGGGTTCCTTTATCCGAGGTTGGGGTGCCTTTATAACTTTTTAAGACATTTTTTCAAGATTATTTATTCTTTCAAAAATACCTACAAATACTACAAAATAGTAATACTAGTACATAAATCGAGGAAAAGCAATATAAATATGAGAATAAATAAGAGACATAAATGTGTCTATCATACTCTTCTAAGTCCAAGAAAAAAAACTATAGGCACCGCGACCAATAACGCTTTTTGAGGATGTTTTTCATCCGACTGGATCCTAACTTGACACAAGTTTGTCGTAATTCTGGAGCTATGTCCTACATATATAGGATACTTTAAGAAGTGGACGTCTTTTTTAATAGCATGGTTTGGGAAAGAATAGGAAAGATGATTTCACTATATTTCTAACCTAGAACAGGACCATCACAAGAAAATTCTTTTTTATGGGACGATAAACTCTGAAAAGAAAGATTTCCCCCGTGAAGAATAGCCAATTGACTCTTTACTCATCCCAATATAAAGGGTTAGTCAATCAAATAGTAGAAAGTAAGTGGGTCGTCTTGAAAATAAACGAGTTGCTAGTCGTAGAATATTATTCCAAACAAACCAAAGGCACGAATCACTACATAGATAAGAAGGGCCCTAGAACTGTTCATTTCTAACTACGGAACTCAGCTACAAACAAAAGGGGAAGTTGTTCCGGATCAAAGACCATATACTAGAAAGAAAGATAGCAACCAATCTACAGGCCCTAGCTGCGGTAGTACACATGTTCCGTATGGAACCGTTGGTCCTTTCATACAAGTGGCACCGCTAGATCATATTCTTCCGGTGGAAAAAATTAGTGCATATGATGCTCCATACTTTCGCTATAAATAAGAAGTGAGATATAGCTATCTTTGATTCTTGATTTTGAGGGACGAACCAGAGCTAACTCCAGTGCTTGTCAGTCACCATCTCTAAAAGGAAGTAACTAATTACTGCATGTCTCTCATCAATACCTTGAATCTATAGTTTTTGTGGCTTCCAGGTCCCTCAACTTAATGTTTAGAACTACCAATTAGATACCATCATGTAAAGAGAGCGAATGAACGAAGTTACCAGGCCATTTTTCCGAGTTCCTTCGACATGGTTCTCTCAAACGCCTTAGTTTACTCTACTTGTTCACCTGTGTCGGTTTAGGGCACGATCACAGTTCATCATGAAGATCTCCCACTAAAACACGGACGAGAACCCAGAGAAAGAAAGATTATTTAGAGTTTTCTAGCGATAAATAAAAATATTGATACTTATATTGATTGAAAAAAATGTGTCGCACTGTCCTTTGTCACTCAACTGTACCGCATCTCCCGTTTTTAGGCCCCTTCTTCCCTGAAAGAGTCCAACTCCTGTTGACACCCCAATTTCGCACCTCCATAAAAGTATTATTTTTATACTTCGAAACCGGGTACAAGAAATGGCTGCACTGTAAAATAAACTAGTATCAGCAAAGAAAAAAAAATAAGAAACACTATTCCTACCCCGCCAACATCCCTTAGTCACCAACCATTACTAAAAAAAAACAAAAATAAATTCATTATATTTTCTCCTACATTTATCATTGATTTTATAAAACAATAGAAAAAAGAGGACAAGTGCCTTTTCAAAATGAAAACAAAATCGTTCTCACTCTTCACCCAACATCAAAAAAATTCTACCCATAACCAAAAATAGAAAGGAAAAAACAAAAAATCAAAACAAAAATAACACTTCCTTTAGACAACCTTTTCACCACCTACCCTTTTTCCATTGTTATTTTCTCCATCCTTAAAACCCAAAAATAATTTACAAATCCCACTTTATACCTTTTATCCCATCCATTTTACCTTTCTACAATTTTCCATGATATACACATCGACCAAATCAATCTAAAGATGAAAAAAAGAATATAAAAAAGAACACTATCTCCACCAATATCTTTAAAACTATTTTATTTTCATATCATATTTTTCACCTTTGATTAATTTAATGTTTCGCACTACTAAAAAATCACCAATATAAGGAGAACCATATCTTCGTATTTTAAACCATAGAAAAAAAAAAAAGAAGTTAAGAAAAAAAATAACAAAGAGAGATATATGTTAGTGAGAAAATAGAAATTAGAAGAACGATGGAGTGAGGGAAACACTGAAAGAAGGATATAAACCTTCCTTTCTCATTTAAAAAAATTCTTGTATTTCACTTTATTAAACTATCAGATATCGGTACATTAGTTGTTATTAATCAATTTTTATCATCTAAATTAAACCATCAAAACCCCAATTTGTAAATCAAGTATTGTCTTTAAGTTTTTAAGAGATTAGCATTAAGTTGTTATTACTTTAACTACTTTTAGATACTTACTGACAGTACGAAACCACCGTAAAAAGCTCTCCAAGCAAAAATATCATGTTCCGTGTCTAATAGCTTTGCCAATCATGTAGCAATCTAAACGCGGGAACGGTATGGTCTTCCATCTCGTAGTAATACCGCGCTAATTATTTCTTTTATATTATGCTAAAAAAATACATTTAATTATTTTAACTGCACACGGAGCCATTCTTGGGCATAAATTGTTTTTCATCTCATCTGGATCACACGTATATATTTAAATATTAATATCATTTTATAATGGGGTAAATCTAAGTGTCGGTATAAAGCGGAATTACCTCTCACATTTGAACCCTTTATTAAAGTGAAAATTATTCTATTAATATCTTATCCCATCATTATGAGTTAAGTTCTTTAGTTTGACAAATTAACGGGAGCTGACCTAAACTCCTAATTTCAAGACTAATTGTCGAAAGCTCTTCCAAGCTCTCAACAATACTTTGGCTTAATACGGAGCGAAAATGAAAATCTACTCTCGACCTTCTGGAAATCTTATATTCTAGGTCCATAATCACAAGCATGCATATGTACTTTTTGATAAGATAAATTATAAACGTTTTCCCCTTTTAATCATGAAATAGAGGCTAATAATGTGATTGGGCGGCTGATGGGTGCCTAACTCCTTCCCATCCCGTACTAGAATCTCCTTACCCAAACTTTCCAGTAGCAGACCATGAAAATGAAAGTCATGACTAGATATTTGTTTTTCCTATAGAATTCAAACTAGTTAAAAAAGGGTCCTGATGTGATTTGGGATTACCCAATAAAATAACCGCAATCGCACGGCGTCTAACTAGTAGACAACGGCAAGTACGGGTCGAACCCACAGAGAGCAGGGAAATACTGCAATTAGTATCTCTAATAAACTAACCAAGAGGAATA
>JAJJMC010008370.1:1815045-1974831 GCA_023531435.1 Papaver californicum | reverse complement strand
TCCCAAGTTCCGGGTAGGATATTGAAGGTAACTATCAGTAGTTCAAATTATTGGTTTGTGTATTGAGACTTGTAGTTGGCTCGACTCCCAGGGGTTGTTGGGCGATGACCGAGGGGTCGCCTAGAAGATATGGATCTATTATCTTGAATGGGGATAACAACACTTATCTTTCTACGCACTGTAGGAAATTAAGTGGACTATGCAGGGGTCGATATGTGTCGTGTACAGTTAGAGAATGAAACTATAGAGAGGGGAATTCAATTAGTTCCGTGGGTGGGAAACCTGTTTTCGTTCCTTTTATATACAACTGTTTTGTGTGCCTTTGTGTTTTCCTGGATTCTATAAAGTTATATATTTCTGTTTAGGTCGTCGACCTTACTACTTTCAAAGAGATACTCTTATAAACTATTTTTTACCTTACGAAGTCATTTCATGAACCTTGGTTTGCTAGTTTATTCGTAAAGGGCATAAGGGTGCGAGAACCTACTTTAAGTTGGGGTCTGACCCAACTTACTATTATTTTTCAGGGAACGGTGGCCGCGGAGCAACCTAACTACTATAACGACTTTTTGTTCCGGAAATCTATATCATCTTCGTATTCAAGGTGCATAAACAACCAAATGTTTTATAGTTTGTCTTTAAGTCTAGACTTCTTTATTTTAAGTAAGATTCTTATCATTTAACTTAAATAATCGACATGCATGTCGAAGATAGACTTTTGTTTTAAAGACTTTCTTTTTACCAGATTTCTTTTATAACTCTCGTCTTTTGTTTAAATAAGACATTTTCTTTTTAAACCTATTATTTTCAAGAGCCACACACGATAGCCGGATCTCCATTTGTTGGCTTGAAGGTTTGAGTGGTTTTGTGAAATCTTCTAGGATGTTAATTGGTAAGTGTAAAGTGTTCCATGAGTATGCCACACTTCTATTTTAGGGCGGCCGACCTAGAATTTTGAGGTGGGGCGTTACAAGTACATTGTTTTGCCTAGAATCAATTTTTAGGTGCTAATAATATGAAATCATATAAATTAGGTTTTAGAACCCGTGAGGATTTTTTCTGAAAATTGATTTTAAATCAAAGATTCAGCAATTCTGATCGAATTAAAACGATTAAGATATATTTAACTTATATTTCATTTGGAGAATCTCCATCTTTAATTGTTGAATAATTGTTTTTTCTTTAAAACTACTTCTCGCTTCTCTCTGAACATGTTACCACCTACAAATCTAAGACTTCTGAAAATGTAACTTCCTCATCTAATACCCAATTTCAATTACAGAAGTTGCTAGTAATGGTGGAGGTTGTAGAAGATTTAAGAAGTTTCTGGTAATAGTGGAGGTTGCGGAAACTAGAAAGAATGAAAGCCTTATCTGAAGGTAATGAAAGAGGCAGATAAGTTAATATTAGGGTCAGAAATAAACCTTACACACCACACACGTATATGGCAAACCTAGAGAAAATTGGGTAGAAACAACCAGCCTGTTCTACAGAAATTCAACCATTTGGGCAGAAAACAACTTAAGGTGTTCCTAGACACACTCACGAGTGGCATATGTGCTAAACTAATCTGTTGTGAATCGTAGCAAATTCAAACAGTTGTGAATTTTATAATTGTATTAAGCCGTTTCGAATATTTTATAACAGAAACTTTTAGTTGCAAATTCGCAACAGGGGTAAAACTGTTACAAAATTTTGTTGTTATTTTCCATATATGGTGTAGTGAACAAAGGCTGCCAAGTAACCTGATTTGATGTAGCCACTGGACGTATTAAGAAAGGTACTCCCTACAACTTAAATAAGGAAAGCTCTGGTAACCTCGACAACTTTATCGTCATCTTTTGGAGCGTCATCGGCAAGATCCAGCTCAGGAACCGAGAAAGAAGTTCTTAAGCTAGCTAAGCTAACATATCAATTCTTGGGGAAGATGTTCCCGCAGCGCGGTCCCAACATGTTTCGGACATTCTCCTTAGTCATGTTTACACCCAAAGGAACAAGATCTCCCGTCCCCACACGGATGGTGGTAATCATGTTGAAATCCAAAGGAGTGATGGTTAAATCACAATATGGGAAGTGAAACAAATTGGTGTCACCCGACCACCATTCTGCCACAATTAGAGCGTTCTGATGATCATGGGCCGACACAAAAGCTTCAATAAAGTTGAACCAACCGATTTTTTGTACGATCTCAAGCACACCTTTGCATTTTCTTAACACGACCCACCACTCATTTATACCGGTAGTCCCTCCATGAATACGTGCCCAATGGTAATCCTGTGAAAGAAGAAAACGATAAAAAAATTTATGACAAACGTCAGAAAGCAGACGCGAAAAACATGAAAATAAAGTAATTTGGAACCAAGAGGAACTTACCATATCTTCATGGATTCTCGCCGAAACGTGATTATCAACGTCGTACAAAATACTAACTTTCCGTCTTCAATGCAAAGTAGGGAAAGTTGGGAGATTAGGAAGAACACTATTTGGATTCCTAGATGTCATATTGAAAAGAAAGAAAAAACTCCTTACCTAAATAATGGTCTTACTCCATATATCTCATAAGGAAAGAAATGTATTTCCTTCCTCAAGAAGTTTGGAAAGGAGATACACTTTTTGGGAATCGTCTTGTGAAATAAAATCAAGTCATATCCAGTCAAACCAGTGCATAGAAACTAAAATATGCTTTTCAAGAAAAATCAACAAAGAAGAGCATAGTGAGCTCAAAATATCCTTTGTAAACAAAACTGGCAAGCTCAACCGGGGCAGACCCGACCAATGTCAAAACTTTCTTCATCGAATTTTATAAAAACCGTTCTCCATTGGCTCAGACGGAATGCAAATCGTTCAAAATCAACCGCTGAGGATCAAAACCTCGAGATAAATAAAACTAGTAAGATCAACCGGGGCAAACCCGACGAATGTCAGAACTTTCTTCATCAAATTTTTTGAAAATCGCCCTCTATCGTCTCAGACGGATTGCAAATCGTTTGAAATTAACCGCAGAGGATCAAAACCTCCAGGTAAATGAAATTGCCAAGCTCAACCGGGGCAATCCCGACCAACGTCAGAACTTTATTCATCGAATTTTTTATTACCACTTTCCGTTGGCTTAGAAAGAATGTGAATCGACTGAAATCGACCACAGAGAATCAAAATCTCTAAGCAAATGGAACTGACAAGCTCAACCGGGACAAAACCGGGCAACGTCAGAAATTTCTTTATCAGATACACAAAACACCTCTCATCAACTGAGGCGGAGTGTGAAATCAACTATATTCCAACAAAGAATGACCATAGATGACTGGAAACCTCCTAGGTAAACAGAACTGGCAAGCTCAACCGGGGCAAACCCGGCTAACGTCAAGACTTTCTTCATCATCTTATAAAAGCAAATAAAGGGTGTGAAATCGTGTTCACGTCTTTTTTTCATTAACCGCAGGCATTTACACTCAAAGTGGGGGAAACTTTTGACACCCCAATTTCGCATCCTCTGTCAAAATATTATTTTTACCCTTCGAAACCGGGTGGATGCAAAATCAATTAGTATCGGCAAGACAGAAAAAAAGGTAAAAAAACAAGAAGCACTATTTCTTCCCCACCAACACCCCTTACTCATCAACCATTACCAAAAGAAGCAAAAATAAATTCATTATGATTTTTCCTACACTTATCATTGATTTTATAAATCAATAGAAAAAGGGAGACAAATACCTTTTTAAAAGGAAAACAAATCCTTCTCACTCATCACCAAACATCAAGAATTCCTACTCATCACCAAAAATGGAAAGAAAAAAAACAAAAAATCAAAACAAAAATTATACTTCCTTTGTCCAACCTTCTCACCACCTACCCTTTTTCCATTGGTGTTTTCTCCATCTTCAAAACCAAAAAACAATTTATAAATCCCACTCCATACCTTTTATCCCATCCATTTTCTCTTTCCACAATTCTCCATACTATACACATCGACCAATTCAACATAAGGATGGAAACATTTTAATAAAAATGGAACACTACCTCCACCAAATCCTTTAAAACTAATTCCTTTTCATATCATATTTTTTAATTTTAATTAATTTAATGTTTCCCACTACTAAAAAATCACATGTATAAGGAGAACCATATCTTCATATTCTAGACAATAGAAAAAAAAAAAGAAAAAAATTTAAGAAAAGAAGTAGAAAAGAAAGATATATGTTAGTTAGAACAATATAAAATAGAAGAAGGATAGAGTGAGGAAAACACTGAAATAAGGATATGAACCTTTCTTTCTCATTTAAAAAAATTCTTGTATTTCACTTTATTAAACTATTAGATATCGGTACAGTAGTTGTTATTAATCAATTTTTATCATCTAAATTAAACCATCAAAACCCCAAAAAAAAATAGATTTGTCAATCAAGTATTGTCTTTGAGTTTTTAAGAGATTGTCATTAAGTTACTAGGACTTTAACTACTTTTAGCATACTTACTGAAAGTGCAAAACAACCGCAAGAAGCTCTCCAAGCATAAATATCATATTCCATGTATAATAGCTTGTCAATCATGTAGGAATCTAAACGCATGAACGGGATGATCTTCAATCTCGTAGTAACACCGCGCATATTATTTCTGTTTTATTATGCTAAAAAATACATTTAATCATTTTAATTATTTTATATGGACACAAACCCATGTGTGGGCTTAAATGGTTTTTCATCCCATCTGGGTCACACGTATATATTTGAGTAGTAATATCATTTTATAATGGGGTAAATCTAATTAAGGGTATAAAGCGGAATTCCCTCTCATATTGGACCCATTATTAATGAGAATTATTTTGTTGATATCTTATCCTATCATTATGAGTTAAGTTTTCTAGTTAGACAAATTTTGTGGAGTTGACCTAAACTTCTGATGTCAATACTAATAATCGAAAGCTTCTCCAAGCTCTCAACCATATTTTGGCTTAATACGGACTGAACATGAAAATCTACTCTCGTCCTTCTGCAAATCCTATATTCTAGGTCCATAATCACAAGCATGTATATGTACTTTTTGATAAGATAAATTATAAACATTTCCCCCTTTTAATCATGAATTAGAGGTCAATCATGTTATTGAGCGGATGATGGATGTCTAACCCCTTTTCATCCCATATTATAATCTCCTTAACCAAACATTCCAATAGCAGACCATGAAAATGAAAGTCATGAATAGATATTTGTTTTCTTGAAAGAATTCAAACTAGTTAAAAATGGTCATGACTCCTCTTAGTCAGGTGGCGAATTCAAAACATCTCTCTCTTTTGCCGGAGATAGCTCCTTAATAACGAACTACTTGGAAGTTAACCCTGCCCGGCGTATGTATTAGACATTCACAAACGGATGGAAAATTATGAACATTCCACCTTTTCTTTTATCTCTCATTCTAATAAACAACCCCCACGTCTTCCCGACCAGAGACTCATAAAATCCAGGTAGCTTATACCAATCGGTTCGGTCTCCCTATATCCCGGTAACCGTCTGCAGTTCCCACACCGCCTGCCGTCAGGTCTGTCCCTATTCAAGAAGTTGCACGTCTAGCTCGTATCAAGATTCACTAAAGAGTCATTTGGTTTGAATGTTATATGAAGAACATAAGCTAGATGATGGAACGGGGAGACCTAGGATGTAGAAGATCATAACATGATTGATTCGTCATATTTGGATTCCAATACATCCACTCATGTGGTTCGGGTATAAAAGATCTTGTTTTTTTTATAAATGTACGCTTTTGGAGTTTACTCTTGCTTCACCCCATTTGTTTAATTCTGGACCTTACTGCATATTTTTCCCTTTCAAATTAAGGCCAAACCAGGTTATACTAGAGTTGGGTTCATCTCAATCAAGGCGCCAATATATTTGGACTCTTCTTTAGCGAAGAAACTTTATGAATATAGGAACCGAAGGTGATCCAGCAAGAGGAAAGGAACTCTAGTGACTCGGTCAAATCGGGAACCTAATCCAACTACACAGGAGAGATAGTTTATATATGTATATTCTAACTAATTAAGAAAATGAAGAAGAGGTGGTGAGAATATAAAAGGGGGAGTGCGTTTTTGGTTCATGCCACTTTGGCCGAGCATCAGATGGTTTTAAATATTTTCATTTTTTTTTATTCATTTCCTTTTGTAATGAATTTTTAATTTCTCCATTAGGATTGAAGATAAATTAAGTCAGGTATATGGTGTAAGAAACTGATATATTTTCTAGTTTAATTGTCCTTGTCCTTTATGCATGGTTTAACTGTCCTTTGTGATGGATTCTGATAAACCCTAGTATCCTTCTACTTGTTAGTTTAACAATTTATTTATTTTTTATATTTATTTTATTATTTAGCATATTATTTAACTAGAAACTAAAAGTAACAATTAAATTAGTCTCCCTGGACGACCCGTACATTTGCAGTTACACAATTTTATCCCAATCATTGCATGGTTTTTCTGGTGGGATACATAATAGATGTTTATAAGTAAAATAAATAAAGTAAGGTTAGGTTTCGAGCTAAGGTTTTGATGGATTGCGGAAGGTTGGTTACGAATAGTATTCGACTAAACTGAGAAAATGGTCTTTCAAATACTCATTCAGTCACATAAAGGAGAAAACATGGTTGGTATTAGGGAGGAAAGAAAAAGTACAGAGATCAAATTAATTATGATTTGCAGAACGAGTGTTTGGTGTGTCGTAGGTATGTTTAACTAGGTCGATTGATTTATAAATGCTGAACTACCAGATATCAATTTGGTGGTTAAGGATGAAGTGATACGATAATAACCTCCTCCGTGATCATAGAAATAACAGAGTATAGATCAATGAGATAAACCTATCCTCCAGATATAACATAATGATGTGCACACTATTACTTTATTCCCCGACCGACTAATTTCTTTAACGTGAGAATACAGTTGGGTGTCCAAACAAATATTGTGAACCACCAGACTAAAACACCAAAGTCATACCCCCACATGTGACTTAGTTAGTCTTTGTGTGAAATGTATGGATATCTATGTCACATAGGAAACACGATATAGTATTGCTAATTGCGTCTGAGAGTATGTACAAAGACTAGTTGAAGAAAAGTATCGACCTAGCGATAGGTGCATTAATTGCATTAGTTTGATACTCTAATTCATTGTTTTCTTGTTAGTTTTCTATTTATTATGCTTTGATTTTGTTTGTTTTTGAATTCTTTAGGTATTTTAAAGACTAATCAACCAAAGAAGAAGAAAGGATTCATTCCGACACAATGGAGAAGTTAGAGCTGAAAGATACTTTTGGAGCCAAAATCCAGAAGCATTTACGGCAAGGAACACAACCTAGTCGTAGAACTGGCAAGCTGAAATGTATGTCAGAGTTACGGATGGGAATTCAAATCGACCTAGTTGTAGAATAATCCAAGTTTCAATATTTGTGCCAAGTTCAAATTTACGACTAGGAAACCATCCCAACGTGTCGTAAACAAGATGGAGAGGTGAAGTGAGAGTTCCAGATTCACATACGGATAAGAATTCACCCCTAACCTAGCCGTAAAACATGATGAAAATATATAAAGACTTGGAAGATACAATCTTATAGAGGACTAAGAGACAAATCCAATTCAAAAAGAATGAGGTCAATCGGACATCGGATGAGGGAGTTATGGCCAAAACGGTGAAGGAAGAAAGTGAGTTATTCCAGACTCAGTTATAGCCAGGAAACTCAAAAACCTAGCCGTAAATGACCCTGGAATTGGCCAAAATATCAATGTCACCTATGGTTGGATCGTGGGAGGAAACCTAGTCGTAGGTAAAGTCTTTGTTGCGAAATAAAACTTCTAAAAAGTGGAAAACCCGGTCCCGTGAGAAGTCTAAGCCCTAGATATCATTAGTATTGTATAAGGAGACTCCCAAGACATTAAGAAATCATCTTTTACACTAATTTTTACACAATAGAACAAGGAGAACAAGGATCTAGGTCTTGGAGTACGATTGATCATCATGATTTATAGGGTTTACTTTACTTGCTTTCTTTTATATTTTCCATGGATTTTAAAAAATCCATGACGAGCTAAACCTTTCATATTGGTTAAGGATGTAGTTGGATATCATAAACATGTTACTAAGTTAATATACAAGTTTTGTCATCTTAATTAAATCATTATCGTTCTTGTTCTACTAATTATTATCGCCACGTATGATTGTGTGAATATTTATTTTGGAGCGCTACTAAATAAGCATGAATGAATATCTATTGCTAGACTAGGTTTTTAAGATGCGGAATTGTTGATGAACCTTGTCATAAGTTGCATATTGTGATTACCAATTATATTCAAAACCTTTGTGTGATTGCATGTAGAAATTTAACCTATGTTAAATAGATTACTTGTAGTATATATATATATATATGTTGCATTGATTAGCCTAATTCATAGAACTTAAAGCTCTTGAGGGATTAAACTTGATAGCATGTTGCATTAGGTTGTTTTTTGAGTAGTATTTACATATTCATCGTTATGGTATGTGATGACATAAGAAATTTACCGGAGTATGCTCTCGATGGGATACTCTAGGGTTCTTGATAATGAATGATTAAGTGACAACTCTAGTTATTAGTGAAAATGCATGTATTATGATTGAAGATGAACCCTTAACCGGTACTCTCAACCTATTGATTATCTTTACTCATCCTTTGCTAGCATAATTAATATAATTACTTTAGTCTAAAAACACAAAAATCCCCCTTGTTACCTAAGTTTTTAAATACGAATAACAACTCATACCTCTCTGAGGAACAAACTTATTCTTATCCTTGTGCTCTAATCCATATTTTGTAAAGTGAAAGAACTTGAAATATTTTGCTTGGCTGAACACCGACCAAATTTTGGCGCCAATACGGGGGAGGTGTAACTGATTGTTATTTTGTTTTTGATTTCTTATTTTTGGTTTTTAATTTAGTTTTGAAAATTATTTTTTAGGTATATCTTCTGGCTTCTAAACCGAAATCGAAGCCTGTCGGGTTCCCATAGATTGGAATCGAGACTCGGAGAGGGACTGTACTGAAAGCAATGGGTGACGCAAACCGTACACTCAAGGACTTAGCTTCTCACAAGCTAGATACACAACAATGGTGTATTCAAACAACATATACATTTAAGATCAATCCAGGGTTGATCTGTGAGCTACCAAAGTTTCATGGAATTACTGATGAAGATCCAAACAAACATCTGACGGATTTTCACAACTAGTCATGGCCATGCTACCAAAGGATACAGATACAGATGGGTTTGTGTTACGAGTTTTTCTATTTTTGTTGATGGATACTGCAAAGGAATGGTTGTACTATTTACCATCTGGTAGTGTTACAACATGGAATGGTTTGAAGAAACTCTTCTTAGAGAGATACTTTCCTGCATCAAAGGCAACTCAGATTCGCAAAGAGATTTGTGGCATTAAGCATTTTGCAGGAGAAACATTGTATGAATGCTACGAACGTTACAAGAGATTAGTGGATAGCTATCTGCATCATCAATTCAGTGATATGTTGATCATCCAGTACTTCTACGAGGGACTTCAAGCAAGTTACAGAAATCTTCTCGACATTGCAGGTGGTGGTGCATTAGTGAACAAAACAGTAGCTCAGGCTAGAGAGTTAATTGAGAACATGGCATCAAATTCTCAACAATTCTCAAGTCGTGGGTCAGAATCACTCATCAGTCAATGAAGTGAGCGAAGTTACTGAGCTTCATCAGTAAATGGGAAACATGTCAGCAATGATGTAACAAATTGCATACGTGGTAATGTCATCATCCACCCAAGGTTATGAAGAAGGAAACGATCAAGTCAATACTATTTTTCCAAATCAGCAGAGGCAACGATACGATCCTTATTATAACATATACAATCCAGTGTGGAGAGATCATCCCAACTTTAGCTATGCAAACAAGCAAGTTGCAGTTCTAGGGACGGTTTTCAATCGTCCTAGTGGTTTTCAACAACAAGTACAACAACCACAACCAGTTCAGAATCATCATAGATGTTTGCCATGATGAAGAATATGACTTCAATAATGCAGAAAAATTAGCAGGCAACTGACAATGCAATCAAAGAACTATAAACGCAAGTGGGAACTATGGCAACTGAGTTTAATCATTTGAAGGCACAAAATAGTGGGAAACTCCCTTTTCAACCTCTTAATCCAAGAAATTTTGTCAACGATGTGACATTAAGAAGTAGTACACGAACTGTGCAACCAGTAGATGCTGAGAAAAACAAAGACCATAAGGGGCCATTTTTGTAGAAAGAGATAAACTGACTCTTCCTAAACTGATGAGGTACCTAAAGAAAACTCTAAAGCTTATGTTTCAACCTATATTCCTCCTTTACCTTTTCCTCACAGGTTTGCTAACTCTAAAAAGACAGAATAAGATAAGGAGATTTTATATATTTTCAAGAAGATTCATGTGAAAATACCACTCATAGATGCGATCAAACAAGTCCCTAAATATGCCAGAATTCTAAAGGACTTGTGCACCAATAAATAGAGATTAACCGGTAATGAAGTAATGAGAGTGGGGGAGAATGTTTCGTCTATCTTGCAAAAGAAACTCCCACTCAAATGTAAAGATCCCGGTAGTTTTGATATTCCTATTGTTATTGGTAACACAAAGTTTAATAAGGTTATGCTTAATTTAAGAGCATCAGTAAATATTATGCATGCATCTATATGAATCTCTTAATTTGGGTCCTTTGAAAGAAACTGGAATTACTTTATAGTGCTTTAGTTTATATTTACTTTTATATTCATTCAATAAAGCCGTGGGAAAGAAGAAATCTATAAATAAGTTTCAAGCAACAAGGAATTGAGAAAAAGAGTTACAAATTGTCGAAGTTTTACGAAGTTCAAGAGTTCATCATCAACAGTTGAAGACCGAAGACGAAGATGTTTCTATTGGATGTTGTGAGAGTGGTGTTGATTGTGAATTGGGTGACAAGGTAAGTAAGCGTTCTCATCCTCACGTAGTGGTTGATTTCCTTTCTTAGAGATCATCATCAGAATAAAAAAATGGTTCTTTTTCGTCCCACGTCTCTATGGGATAACATCTTCATATAATTTGTAAGGTTCCTTTTCCTTCCCACCATTCAACATGTGCAATATTTCTATCTTCATTCCTTCATGCACACAAGAAAACCATAAAGTGCATCTTCTGAGTGCAAATTTATAAAACCCTATTGGTAAGGAAGAAGTCATTCGATCACTCTCGAACCTAGATTCTTTCATATTGTGGTTTTCTCCTAACTCAAGGGTTAAGCATGAGAATAATATTCTTTATACTTCTAACTTCTTATTGTTAGTGGGCAGAAACTTTATTTCTTCGTAGCTCTTTGGAAGCATGTGCTTTGGAATTTTTAAAAATTGGACTTTAGGTTTTGTGGGTATACCTCTTATAAACCATCACGAGACTATAACTCGTCCACTAGCGACAGCTAGGGGTTTTAGAGGCTTGTTACACATCCTAAGTGTAATTGTATCCTCAAGGAAATAGAGTTGTTGTTGTTAGGTTAGTTTAGATTTATAGTTTACTTGAAGACTAGAAAAAGGAAAGTGTGAGGGAATTTGATATGTGCATTAATTGCATTAGTTTGATACTCCAATTCATTGCTTTCTTGTTAGTTTTCATTTCATTACGGTTTGATTTTGTTAGTTTTTGAGTTCTTTGGGTATTTTAAAGACTAATCAACCAAAGAACAAGAAATGAGTTCATTCCGCCACAATGGAGAAGTTAGAGATGAAATATACTTTTAGAGCCAAAATCCAGAAGTATTTACGGCAAGGAACACAACCTAGTCATATAACTGGCAAGCTGAAACGTATGTCAGAGTTACGGCTGGGAATTCAACTCGACCTAGCCGTACAAGAATCCAAGTTGCAAGATTCGTGTCAGGGTCAGATATATGGCTAAGAAACCATTCCAACCAAGATGTGGACAAGATGGAAAGGTGAAGTAAGAGTTCTAGATTCACATACGGTTAGAAATTCACTCCTAACCTAGACGTAAAACATGATTAAAATATATGAAGACTTGGAAGACATCATCTTGCATAGAATGAAGAGACGAAACCAACACAAAAAGAATGAGGTAAGTCGGACGTCGGGTGACGGAGTTATGGCCAAAACAATGAAGGAAGAAAGTGAGTTATTCCAGACTCAGTTATGGCTAGGAAACTCAAAAACCTAGCCGTAAATGACCAAGGAATTGGCCAAAATATCAATTTGACCTACGGTTGGGTCGTGGGAGGAAACCTAGCCGTAGGTAAAGTCTTTGTTGCGCTAAAAGGTGGAAAACCCGGTCCCATAAGGAGTCTAAGCCCTAAATATCATGAGTACTATATAAGGAGACTCCCAAGACATTAAGAAATCATCTTTTACACTACGTTTTACACAATATAACAAGGAGAACAAGGAGCTACGGCTTGGAGGAAAACGAGATAGTATTTCTAATTGCGTCTGAGAGTATGTACAAAGACTAGTTGAAGAAAAGTATCGACCTAGTGATATGTGCATTAATTGCATTAGTTTGATACTCTAATTCATTGTTTTCTTGTTAGTTTTCTATTTATTATGCTTTGATTTTGTTTGTTTTTGAATTCTTTAGGTATTTTAAAGACTAATCAACACAATGGATTCATTCCGATACAATGGAGAAGTTAGAGCTGAAAGATACTTTTGGAGCCAAAATCCAGAAGCATTTAGGGCAAGGAACACAACCTAGTCGTAGAACTGGCAAGCTGAAATGTATGTCAGAGTTACGGCTGAGAATTCAACTCGACCTAGTTGTAGAAGAATCCAAGTTACAATATTTGTGTCAAGGTCAAATTTAAGACTAGGAAACCATTCCAACCTAGTCGTAGACAAGATGGAGAGGTGAAGTGAGAGTTCCAGATTCACATATGGATAGGAATTCACTCCTAACCTAGCCGTAAAACATGATGAAAATATATGAATCCTTAAAAGATACCATCTTATAGAGGATTAAGAGAAAAATCCAACGCAAAAAGAATGAGGTCAATCGGACATCGGATGAGGGAGTTATGGCCAAAACGGTGAAAGAAGAAAGTGAGTTATTCCAGACTCAGTTATGGCCAGAAAACTCAAAAACCTAGTCGTAAATGACCCTGAAATTGGCAAAAATATCAATTTGACCTACGGTTGGGTCGTGGGAGGAAACCTAGCCGTAGTTAAAGTTTTTTTTGCGCTAAAAGGTGGAAAACCCGGTCCCGGAAGGAGTCTAAGCCCTAAATATCATGAGTACTATATAAGGAGACTCCCAAGACATTAAGAAATCATCTTTTACACTACTTTTTACACAATAGAACAAGGAGAACAAGGAGCTAGGGCTTGGAGTGCGATTGATCATCACGATTTCTAGGGTTTGCTTTACTTGCTTTCTTTTATAGTTTCCATGGATTTTGAGAAATCCATGATGAGCTAAACTTTTCATATTGGTTAAGGATGTAGTTGGATATCATAAACATGTTACTAAGTTAATATACAAGTTTTGTCATCTTAATTAAATCATTATCGTTCTTATTCTACTAATTATTATCGCCACGTATGATTGTGTGAATATTTGTTTTGGAGCGCTAGTAAATAAGCATGAATGCATACCTATTGCTTAGGTTTTTGAGATACGGCATTGTTGATGAACCTTGTTATAAGTGGCATATTGTGATTATCAATTGTATTTAAAACCTTTGTGTGATTGGATGTGGAAGTTTGACCTATGTTAAATAGATTACTTGTAGTATATCTATTACATTGATTAGCCTAATTCATAGAACTTAAAGTTGTTGAGGGATTAAACTCCATAGCACGTTGCATTAGGTTGTACTTTAAGTAGTATTTACATATTCATCGTTATGGTATGTGATGACATAAGGAATTTACCGTAGTATAATCTCGATGGGATGCTCTAGGGCTCTTGATAATGAATGACTTAGTGACAAATCTAGTTATTAGTGAAAGTGCATGTATTATGATTGAAGATGAACCCTTAACCATACTTGCAACCTATTGATTCTCTTTACTCATCATTTGATAGCATAACTAATATAATTACTTTAGACTAAAAACGCAAAAGTCCCCCCTTGTTACCTAAGTTTTTAAATATGAATAACAACCCATACCTCTATGAGGAACGAACTTGTTCTTATAATTGTGTCTAATTCATATTTTGTGAAAGAACTTGAAATGTTTTGCTTGGCTGACAACCGACCACCTAGCATAAGGTCAAGCGAGCTTATGAAGCTCTAATGATATGGTCATGGTTATGGAGTCACTCATGGACGTCCCCATGAGGCTAAGATTCATGGAATCAGCCATGGACATGTCATGGGGCCCAGAGCGAGGCATGCGATCTTATGGATCCCTGATGGTGTTAGCCGTAGACGTGGTTATCTTTATGGGATCAGTCGTGGATGTTTTCATGAGTATCAGATCGAGATTTATTAAATCTCATGATTATCTCGTGCGAATGCACCTCAATTCGGCATCTCGTGTTGAACGAGATTAGGAGCATATTGACGTGACTAATGGGTTCTATGGTAGATGTTACTTGTATCTAGTCGTAGATCTCATAAGGGTGAGATTTGTGGAATTTTATGCCCTAGGTTTATTGTGCATATCAGAGCATATGTCGCATTGTAGCATGGAGAACACCAGTCGTGCTCTAATTGGAATATCAGAGCAAGTTGGACGTCAAATTGTTGGACCAAGATAACGTTTTCCATTTACTTTACGTGTCATAAAATCACCACCAAAAATAAAACACAATAGGATCATGTATTTTAATAAAGTAATTCTAGGTGACCCTTATTCATGTATTTTACTTAATGGACAAATACCCTTTAATTGGTTAGGTCGGTAGGGGTTTAACCTTTCCGGTTGTAATGTGTTTTTCGTTTTTGAGGAATAAGATTAAAAATCAACCTGGTGAAACCTAATCGACTTAACGATTATAATGAGTTATTATATTTTGAAGAACATGATTCAAAACCGGTTAGGTCCAACTTAATCGATCTAGCCGATTTTTATTATGTTTCATTCAGCAGATATGTACCATTTCATCCCTGAATGTTGCTCTTAGATAAACGCAACCTGGCGTTTTCTTTTGGTCTTGTCACTTCAAGTACTTGTTTTGGTTGCCTTTTATTGCCTCATGCAACAATAGATGTGTTCCCTTCGTTACCCTTGATCCTGAATCGTCATTTACATGTCCTTCGTGTAGAACTTCTTGGATATCGAGCTGGCTGATTGTTCAGTTGTACTATAACATTAAGATATTACAGGGTCATAACCAGTCGATGGGGTCAGGATTAGTCAACTGTTTAATTAGGACCCAAAAGTGAAAGTAGACATGGATATTTTTGGGTCCATATGGCAAAGATGGTCGCCTTAATAGGAACCAAACACAAAATAACTCGGTTATTCATTAGTATATTTTTTTGTCTCATGTGCCTCTTCTTATTGAAAAAATTTTTATTAAAAAATGCTATTTTTCATGTTTGGAAGTATTTTTGGGGTTAACCTTTGTTTTCAGACATATTTTGGGAACAATAAAGTTCTAACTTTTCTGGGTCTAACATTTATTGAATTTACGCTTTTTAACAAACTTCTAGATCTGAAAGATCCTCTTATAAGAGGTAATCTTACTTTTTGAAAATACTACTTGAATATTATTTCAACACCATCAATATAATCAATAATACAAAACAACGTTTGGCTAACTTTGCCTAAATAAAAGAGTGGTCAGGATTAATCTGAGGAGATAAATCAGAGGTTGTGGTTGTTCACATAAGTGATGGTTGTGATTGAGAGTTAGAATTACATTCAACGGTCTAGATTTTCTTACTACATAATTAATTCCCTATTGATTTCTTATAATAAATGCTCTATTAATTTTTTTCATGAGAAATGTCTTATTAATAATAATAATGATAATAATAATAATAATAATAATAAATATATTTACAATAATTGATAATAGATTAACTAATAATTATATCATTGAACCTTAGAGGTGGTTGTGGTAATGTTAGGGAGTGGTAGTGAAGGCGGCTGCGATAGTATTGATGAGCGGTGGAGGAGGCAACAGCGTTAGTGGTGGTTGGAACTGGTGGTGGAGATAGTGTCCGTAACGGGAGTGATAGTGGTGGTGGTGGGTGTTGGCGAGCACCAGTGCTTACTGTGTAATTTTATGTCGTCACGAAAAAATAATAATATATGGGTCAAGATGTTATTGGTCATGTATAACGCCATAATAAACTCGGTTAAAAGATAAAAGAAAACTTGACAACTGAAAGACAATGGAACTAATGCTACTTTATCCGGTGACAAAAAATGAACGACGCAATTGGTATCATCAAAACCATATGGTTACAACATAAGTCATGGTCTAGTATTTTATATAACAGTTTAGTTCTCTCTCTTTATTTTTTAAACTTTTAGTTTTTTATAAAATCACTTGTTTTCTGCAAAGTTATTTTGAAGAAACCTTCTATTAAAAGTAGAGAAATAGATATAAATCCTTTCAACCTCGACCTTGATGATCTTTTTGAACTTGTGACAAGAGGTTTGAGGGTCTTTTATTATTCTTAAAATCTACCCAAGAAAGAGGTATGATAAATCCTTTAAACTTCCCCCACCTTCTAGGGCCAAACTATAACGGCTGAAAATATAATAGATACCTGGAGTCCAACCTAATGATCCACACATCACATATATGAACATACTAAACACACAATGATAAACATGATAAGTGATTACTAATTTAACTATTGTGAAAACAAAATATTTACATGCTTCGCCATTAACACCTATGCTGACAGGGGTAAGAGATGATTTCATTATGATTTTGTATTGATTACAAGTATCAGTCGGTGTTATCCTCAAGAATAAGTTAGGTTACATGGTCGTGGAAAAACAAGTATTTTTCTACCTTGTTTCTTCGAATATTTTCCAACCTTAAAAGTTAAAACACTACACAAATTCGCCTTTTATCACCCTAGGACCTAATGGAACATATTTTCTTATATGCTGTTTCTATTTGATTCCCACCCGACTGCTTTACTTCCCAGAATTCTATCTCTTCTCTCGTTAGAAATAATCTCAAGACCTGCCCAGCATGTTCAATTGGGTCTGCTCAAGACCTGCCCACCTGCAACAAGCATTAAGTGCTTTGTCTCCTCTTCGAATTCAGTCGTTCATAGTTTATTCCCTTTCCAATGTTAGTATCTTGGTGAAGTGGATAGATACCTTGGATGAAGCGTGAAAGTTAAAGGCTTGATACCATGTTTCATGCACTTCCCTCTTCCATACTCCTGCTCGCCTAGATGTTCCCACATGCCTAACATATTTTATATCTTCACATAACAGACAAGTGTAAAGTATCAGTTTTCAATAGGTTATTTTCTATTTAAATTCATCAATAGCAAGACCGTCCCCACCAGCTTCACATACTTGGGTAGTATTACTTCTTTATTGAGTCCATATCCCTTGATCCAACTCTAGAGTTTTACCTTTAATGTAACCTTCTTCTTCTTTTTTTATGGCGAGTAGTTGTGCAAAAGTTAATTTCATTGATAAAATTAATTTATATGCTTTTTTTTTTAAAGCAAAATTGTATGATAGTATTCTTTTTACGTACTAGCGAAATCACACGTGCGATGTACATATTTATATTTGACTTTTCTAATAATATAAAATTTAAAAAAAAAATATTTAAAAAGAAAAATTTAATTAGTCTTATTTGTACTCATTGCTTAGATAATTTAAAAAGCTTTCCTAATATATAAATTTTACAAAAATACTAATTTTATTTTTAAAAATAGAATGATTTAAAGTAGAGCTACATAGAAACCGACCGGAATCGAGATGAAATCGAACTGGAACTGAGGGGTTCGGCCCAGGTACAGAGAATAAAATATAAAACCGGCTTAGACCCAAGTACAAATACTGATTCTACCTTAGAACCGAACTGAACCGAGCCGAAAAACCTAAAAAACCTTTTGTACTGAATGTCAATTTCATCTTCTTAACTTTGCTAAGTTAAGAACACAATTAACGCATGACGATCACTTCATAATTATCAACAGTTGTATAACAACGAACACAAACCCCCTAATCTAAGTAAATACGAAATTTGATGAAGATTATGTTATAAAACATGATCAACTCTAATTGTATTCACTCGCCCATATGTCTTTATCTTTGGCCTTAATCTAACTGTCACTCGAGTAGCATACTATGCCATTTCAGTAGCTAGATTCATTCGTATGAGATCCTTATACTTGGTAAATCTTTTATATAAGAGTACAAACTTTCTGAAATGCAGTAACATATATATAGATAAAATTCATGCTTATTGAATAGTTCTATACAAAAAGGTCTTAACGATTTATCTTTACAAAAGTACTTAAATGCTTTTCGAAGTATGCTTCACACTGAATGTAGATAACATTCTTAGTTTCCATAAACGAAAAATACATATTATCAACATCCACAGAGATAAATCCGAAGAGAGAGGGAGCTGTTTAATAATTTGACTTTATACCAGTGATTGAGATCGGAGATTGATCGATCCCTAATGTATAATATTTAGAGAAGATAATCTCCTCCAAAACCCCTCATCAACAGCACTTTGGAATGGGGCAAATTGAAAAGTAACAAAGGGTGATGATGATTCTTCGGCCATCGAGGGCTGTTTATGAATTTTTTTGTTTGTGGCATTTTTTATTACCAAAATGCCATAGATATAGAGCTGGAACCGGACCTAGACCGAACTGACCATGGTCAGTTTAAAGACCGGTTCTAGAACCAAAAACCTTAGGTCGGTCCGGTCATCGGTTTTATGAAAAAACGAACCGAATCGACATTTGTGTAACCCTAGTTTGAAGGTTTTTAATTTATTGTTGACACAATATCATTTCTGTAAATATATAAAGATATGTTTATTATACAATTTTATCCTTGAATATATATATGGTCGTATTAGTCTCAACCTGAGACGAGCGAATCAACTAGAAACGGTCGGTCTTACCTGGGCCGAGACTCGGTTCTAGTTGAGACGAGCGTCGTCTCATATTAAGACGACCGGCTCAATCTATGCCTGCAACGGCTAGTTCATCCGACGGTTCTTATTTCACTCCCTATAAATTCAACCAGTTTCAACTCCAAAATCACACCTTCTACAACTAATAATTCTTATACTTTCACTTTAATCTTAATTTTTCCATCTCAAACTATAAATTAATCATTTCTTTTGTAAAAAAAATAAAAAGAAAATGTGCAGCTCATTACAAACACAAAAAACTTCATCAGGAAAACCTCGTAGTGTAAAGTATAATTCGAATAAAGATAAAGCCATTTGCAGAGAATATGTAGCATTTACGCTTGATCCTGTTGTTTTAGGGTGAAAACGAATATACGGTAAAATCGTACCTTCAAGTAGGTTCGAGAGATCAAAATCGAACAAGACGAGCCTAAACCAAGAAATGGTCGTTCATGTCCTGTTTCAATCACAAAGGTGAAAAATATCGGGTAGGTCTTAGGGGAGAGAAGCAAAGAAGGTTGAGAGTGTGATGATTAGTATGTGAAGGAGAAAGGATTATCTCTGAGATGAATCGCTATTTCTATATTTTTTAGTTTCTTCTGACTTGTTTGTCTTGTTCTTGAATTGATGAGAACTATCTATTTATAGTTCGAAAGAGACACAATGATTTATCGTAAGTTGTGGAAGTTAGGGAGAGGTGGAGAAGTGATGATTGTGGAGCTTGTAGTGGGGTGGTGTCCGGAAAGTAAGAAAGACCTGTCATACCACTACTTCTCATCCTCTCAACTGCCATGTAACCGCCTACTACTTGTTACCTTCTTGTTTGTGGAGGTGGTGCCACCATCCACGATTGCCGTAGACTGTCAGATAAATACCCCAATGAGAATCCTCCCCATGTGTTGTATTTGATATCTCGTGGAAACAGTGGAATCATAAGCCATCATTGTTTTGATTAAGTCAAGTCAAATGACTTGCTAAGTTAGTGAGGCAAGTTGCGCAGCTCACTAAATTTATAATTAGACTGATTAGTGTCGAGTCTGGTAAGTTCAGTGGCCATTTACTTGCTTATGAGTAACATAGCACGTTTAATAGTTAAGTATTAACTCAGAAGTGACTTAGTATACGTCTGAGAGGCATTTGAAGCCAAATATTTTAGAGGGCTTCTTAAGCAAGGAGACCTACTAGAATTCATATGAGATTTGATATTGGACCAATGTTGACAAGAAGGGCGTATTTTAAGGGCCGTAGCTAGCAAAGCTAGTACTAGCAACTTAGCACAAATAGTAGTGTGTTAAATCTCTTAATTCAAAAAGCTAAGGTGCTAACCTCTCAGGGGTAAAGCCAACATGCATATATTTTAGAAAATATTAATTATGCTAGGGTTAGAAAGCTAGTATCAAGGAGGTTCGAAGTTAGCACCTCAATTAGGTCAAATATTATTAGCACTTCTTGTGCTAAGTTGCTAAGTATGGATTCACTAGGCCAAGGGTGTATTTTCCATGGGACGTGCTAGACTAGAGACGTGATATCTAGAGATGTGCTCAAGCTAAGGTCGTTCTCGAGCTAGGGGTCGTATCAGCCACTAGGGACGTGCTCGAGATAAGGCGCATCAGCGCTAGTAGGGACATGCTCGAGCCTGGGACGCGTCAGGTGGAGCTGGGACGTGCTCGAGCTAAGGCGCATCAGCGCTAGGGACGTGCTCGAGCCTAGGGATGCGTCAGGATATTGGCTTTGTTTCTCATGGATGCCTCAGCTAAATAAGACCGGTACTCGGGGATTACGTTAGCTAAGGCACTTGGCCGTGAAGAGCTGGCGTTAGGAATAGGGTTAGCACTTTTAGTGCTAAAATTAAGGTGCTAAAGTGGTGATGCGCTAGCTAAGGCCTCATTAGGCCAAGATGTGCTAGTTAAGACCGTGTTAGGTTAGTTAGCGTTTCTCAGGTGTTAGGGTTAGCGCCAGGATAGTTAGTGCTTTTAGCGCTAACGTGGCTAACTGGTGCTAAACCAAATAGCTAGTGCTAATTTGGCGCTGATAGGAGAAAGGCTAGGGTTTGCCTAGCTGGTTCAGTGCGTCCTTTATGGCATTGCTTTTTGATTGTGGCACATCCGAGAGGAGTGTTACATATTTTGTGGCTTATATTTGATTAAAGCGCTAAAGTAACATATTTAAGCTCATGAGAGAAATTTGAGAAGTATTTGTTGGGAACAAAGCATTAAGCTAGAGTGTATTTTGGGGATTAAGCATTAGTTATTCCCGAATTTGATAGATGTTTCTGGAACATCGATGCGGAGTCGAGACAAGTTCAAGGAATTCAGACGTGGAATTTACGTGACTTGAGACTAGTTTGATATGGCATGAATAGTATGAGCCTTGAGAAGGCTGCAAGGCCAGTTTAGAATGTTTAAAGAGAATCTTTACTCTTAATTCGCTTGCGGAATATAAGCAGAGATACAGTATTCCATATTATGATATAGAATTGAGCATATGTGTATAAATATGCACATATATTCTTGCTGCTAAGCAGAGCACAATTTTACAATTCTTGCCCTTGTTAAAAACCCACCATCTACACCTGTTAATGGTGTTCAATAGGCCCATTCAACGCTTTGGGGTAATATCCATAAACAATTTAGTTAGAAAACTGGTAATATAAATAAACGTGATACTACCGGGTTGGCGAGTGGTTTTTGTGAAATCATCAAAGACATGAACAGTGGGTAGCTTTGATGATGCAAACAAAACGCCAAAAAACAAGCGGTGATACTAAAGTGGATGTGGTAAGTTGCATTTCAATTTGTTTAGTTGATTATTAAATTTTTTTATCAATTTGTTGTAATAACCAATTTATAAATGTTGAAACTACAGCAATGGAAAACTCGAGAGGGATGGCAGAGAAAAGAAGGCACGAGTTTCAAACACGAAGTACGTTTCCACATCCTCAGAAAGATGAACCGATATAACTCCGATATGTTGAATGGATATCAAGTACCAAAGAAATCCTCTTACGAGAATACAAGTGTTTTTCAATGGCCTCCTTATTCTTCACCATAAAAAAACTCAACTCCTCAACCCAATATAGATGGATCCCAACATGGTAATTCTAATCTTAATGTTAATGGAAATGCAAAAAGATATGATGGACCAGGAAACAAAAAAGCAAAAAGAAACATAAAGGAAGCTCAATAAGTTGCACAATCATCAACTTCAGAAGGCAACTTTCAAGAATTTTTTGAAGAAAAAAAAAGTTCGATGTTGTTAAAATAGTAGAGCGTCAGAAACTGGTTACAGAAATGAAGAAAGGTCGTAGGGATCTTGAAAAGAATATTTTTAATGCACACATTAGAGGAATCATGGGAATAGACACGACAAATATGAATAAGGCATAATTGAAACTCTGACAAGATAAATTTGATCAAATTCAAGCACAGAAGGCACAACGACGCCCAATCTCAGTTGACGTTGATTCCGATTGGGAGGAGGACACCTTAGATGAGGATGGAAATAATGCCATTACACTGGTTTAGTTATTAGTTTTAGATTCTGGATGTAATATTTAGTTTAATTTCGATGTAATCATTTTTTTAAACATTGAATTTAATCTTTAGTTTCAATTTCAATTTCAGTGTTGTTTTTTCACCAATTTGACCCTTAATTTCAATTTTAATGTTTGTTTAAGTCAAGTTACACAAATCAAATTACATTAGCAGAAATAAAATGATTGAAATAATACAGAAAAGTTCAAAATCAGAAACTCATTCATGTTAGGGTTTCTTCTTCCAAAATCAGCCCACAAGTGTGCAGTGAGATCCTCCCTTACCCTTAAATGTAAATATCTGTTTTGAATTCTCTCTTCTACCATTCTATATTCTCTTGTGGGCACACCATGAAAGGGTTGAACTTATTTTCTCAAACTTTTATGTGGATAACTTGTCCAACTGGGTTCCCGTCGGGACTCCTCGATTACCATATTATACAAAATGATGCAAGTGAGCATAACCCTGTTTATTTTTGTTGTCTTAAGAAAATGATATGTTCCACAAATTATATGGAACATCCTCTTTAAAATTCCAAATGCTCATTCGACATCCTTCCTACATGTCATCTGCTTCTTGTTAAAATGTTGTTTTGCACGCTGGTCCTTGGCTTGGGGTATCTGAGCGTAAGCTTGACCATTGTGGATAAATTCCATCCGCCAAAAAGTACCCCATGTTGACAGTGAAATTTGCATTCAGAGCATTTCGATACTTCAGTTCTTCAAACAAAAACGATTTATGCAAAATATTGATGTTGTTATTTGTACCCGGGAGTCCAAAGAAAGCATGACATATCCAGCAATCATAAGAAGTCGTCGCTTCCATAACAACAGTTGGTTTTGTGTACTGGTCCTTATACTGACCTTGCAAGCATAAGGACATCCATGCCACACTCAATGCATGCAATCAAGGCTACTTAACATTCCGGGAAAGCCTCTCTTATTTTTTTCAACTAGTAGTCGGTCGACGTCATCTTGCGTTGGTTGTCGTAAATTACATGGACTAAAATGGTTGACTATAGTTTCCCAAAACCTTGTGAGATTTTCGTATGATGTTGTTTTTGCCATACGAATATACTTATCATAGAAATCCCCATCCACACCAGAACCTAGAATCATTAAGGATGCAATGACCTTTTGTTCAGGACTATGTCCTCGTATATTTAGTGCATCAAATTGATAGTTGAATTTAGGGTTTACCCGACAAAGCTCTCCAATAACCCGCACGACCAAGTGTTGTGGCATGCGGAAGCAACGTTGAAAACCTTGATCAGAGTACATACTTCTATCAATAAAACAAGCACGTATCATTTATTGATGTCCTTCCTCTCGATATTTCTATGTATATCTTCTTGTCAATAAGGCTTTTGGTTCTGAAGCTCGCGGTATTTATCTTGTATATAATTGTATCATAGTGTTGGTCATCCTTCTCTCATCGTCTGAATCTGCATCAATTTAATCCAACTGCTATATAATCCTTGTTGTTGTTGTTGCAACTATATTTTCGCTAACACGTGCATTTCTTCATTTTCCAAATTAGGATCCATATGATGAATGAAACGACTAAAAACAACTAATATGTTAAAGAAATTGGAAGTTTTTTTTGTGAAAATAGAAAATAGACTTTGTTTAAAATTGGTGAATGGAAGGAGATTTGTATAGGTAAAAGAAAATATAGTCGTTGGGGTTTATTATAATGTAGTCGTTGTTGAAGCAACTTGGGACGATCCCGATCGGCTCAGATTAAGCTGATATACAAATTTCTCACTGCCATGAAATGGATTTGTCTATCCACCTGGCATAGCAAATGGGTAGAAATGCCTAGTCTCACTGGATTTTCTCTTATATGGTGTTTGGATGTGTAATAAGAAGTAGCTTTCAAAAAGCAAAAAGTTAGGTTGCCAATATTATTTCAAAACGACTTCTAGAAGCAAAAAAGTTAACTTTTTGAGAAGGAAAATGTATTTGCTTCAGACTTCTGCTTCTGGAAAAACAAAATCACTTCTACTTTTGGTACCCAAACAAGCTATTAGTAATAGGGTGTATGGATACCAAGAACAGAAGTCGGAAGTATAAATTGGAAAGTAAAAACGTTTTGCTTCATAAAAAGTTAACTTTTTTTGCTTCTAAAAGTTATTTTAAAATTATATACCCAAAATAATTTTTGTATTTTTTACTTCCAAAAATCAAAAATTAATTTTTTATTCCAAACAAGCTATATAAGAAAAGACGATAGAAGTAGTTCCCAGTTATATTAGAAATACCAACAAGGTGGAAGAGAGGATAGGGTCTGTTTGTCTACTCTGTTTAACTTTAGGGGCCAGATAAGTCTAGTTGATGGTACAAAGACTTGCTATATTCCACGGTTCCTGAATTGCTTGTAGCAGTTTTTTTATTTAACCTTTGAGAGCGTAGGTAGAAACTGGCATTTGGATTCTCTAGCTAGCCTCGATTATTATTACTTTTCATCGAATATCAATCCCTGAGCATGCATCATGTATTTGTTTTCCATGTTTGGCACAAGATGAAGATAGTGGGGTAATATAAACCGTCGGACGCACAAATACAACTCCTGCCGCATTATATATCTACCGGGTGGGGGGAGGATACCACAATATGAGGCTGGCAGCTCATCAGCTGCTCCTGCGGTACATATTTTGCCACAAGCTCAAACCCACCACTTCATGTTCAACAGTGTTTCTCATATCATCAAATCTAACCAATCGGTTACCATCTTCATCAAAGCAACTGTAAAAGGAAAGAAAAACAGCAGAAACGTTATCAATGTTCGAGTAAAATAGTGAGACTACAATCTAGTTACTGAAAAGATAAACTTGAAAAATTTGAAAGTTTTAAAGAGACATACTCGCATGCGTGCACAAACACATGCTCACATGCACACCCAAATAAAGAGAGAAAAAGAAGTGGTAAAGTCTTACAAGAAACAGTCAGAAGAATGGCTAGCCAGCATAAGATATGAAGATATGAGAAAGAAGAAAGACCATAGCTGCATAGGGACCCTTTTGTATTGTTCCTTTAAAAGAGTTTCACTGTTGCTGCAAGAAACTCCATTCATCAGATGCAACTTTGAATCAACTTTCAGGGGTATAAAAGTAAGAGAAATTATCTTTTGGTTTAGCTTGTTCAGGCTAGAAAACATGATGGAGAAACATGTATAGTTCTCTCATAGTTGAACATAGATGTCAGTTTTCACCAAAAATTTCCTTATATAATATAACCCTCTTCGTAGACAACACGATTAGATAAGTTGAACCACAGAGCCTTCATATGATACAATAACAAAGAAATGCAAATGCAAATGAAGGAACATATCTGCTGCTGCAATCATGTAAATCTCCCAGCCCAGATTCTTCATCCTCACCTCCATCCCCATAGCGTACTTTGCAGCGACTTTTTGCAACCATATGTTTCCTCACTGCTATATGAAAAGACTGGCACCTGAAATTACCTGAAAAGAAGTAGGTTGAGAAGGTGAGATTAGGTGTCAACAACAAAGCAAATTCATAACAAACTAACACCGAATTTGGTACCCACTAATCAACTAATTACGAGCACTAGAGGCTCAAGGCTATATAATCAATCTAAAATAAACATTTCTAGAGATTGAACAAGTTTTCAAACAGGAATAAGTCTATAACTTTAACATCCAATACCTTTTGGGCAGGATAAGTAAGGAGGCCCTGGGATCCTTCAAGATCTCAATGTCAGGTATGCAGAATCTATGGTGCTTGTGCATGTGAACCATGCAGCTCTCAACGGGTTATGCACACAAATGCAACAACAAGCAGGATTAACTTCCTTGTCATCATCATCCATCTCTTCATCCACATCCAATTTTGTGAAAGAACGATTGGCCTCACCAATCAAATCTTCATCCATGCCAACTTCCACTCATTCATCCTCCTCACTTTCTTCCCCTTCCACATCCTCTTCAGAAGGCTTGCTCGCAACACAATTCCAAAGTGGCCTGATGACTGTTATTTTACGTACGGAGACAGATTGGGGGCTAGTTGCCCGCATTATGTGCAACTTTGAATTACGATGCTGCTCATAAGGCTTGGAGCTTATATTTTGCTTCTAACAGAGGGTACAACAATATAGCATTGGGCTATCATTGTCCTTTTGTTGTTGAGCTAGAGTAGATTGTCTAACTAGAAATAGAGTTTGTTTTAGTCATGCAGGTAGCACAATATTTAATCACTAGGACCAACTAACATATTCCAAACCCAAAGACCATTCCTAGCAGTAGCACAATTTACACCAAAATAAGCACATGACACCTAGGTGTATTATCTATTGTAAATCAAAACTTCCTTCCAGCACACACGTAACAATGATCTATGAACAACAACACTAACAAACTAACAAGAACCCAAACCAAACAATGGAAAAACGTAAAGGATTGAAGATTTAATCAGAAATACAGAAGAATCAAAATATGCCTTCCATTTGATACTGCAATAGGGCCATACAGTTCTACAATGAATTTTTTGTTGTGATGCATCTCAAACTAAGCCTTACATGAAGTAGCATAACACTGGCATATCTTGTATTTCATTGATTTTAATTGTGCTTTAGTTGGGAGCTTTCTCTTTGGATTGTGATTGTGTATACCTTTTTATATATAACTACATCCTTCAAAAATAGAAACCATCAGCATTCTAAATTGAATTTTCATTATTCTTTGAAAAAATAGTGTATATAGCCTCCACATTTTTCAGCTCAAAGCAATTACAAACTAAACTAATTTGGTAATGTATCAGCAAATGAAAAGAATATTAAGACTTTAAACATACAAAGTTTATATATACATAGAAACCAGCTAAAATTTGCACATAAAAAACCTACAAAAATTACCTGTGGAAGCGAATTTCTCAATTGAGAGAACCATGAAGCAGAACATTTCAAGCCAACAGAGCCAAACCCATCAACTCCAAAGTTCCATTAACACTGTACTAAGAAACTTCTGCAAACTTCTCCACCGAATAACCCACTGGGATACTTTGCAATACTCTTTTCTAACGAACCTTCTTCTTGCTTTCTCTTTCTAGCAAACACATCTATATTAACCACTGTGGCATCAAATATCATAACATCCTCATCGATCGTAACACACTTATTATCATCATCATTCTTAATAACAATCACTTCTGGTCCGTTATCTTCCGAAATAATTTTATTAGGCTCCTTTTATAACTCTCTTTCAATCCCATTTCTCTACATATCTTTGTTACCCTTTACTCTATAAAGTATCTAAATAGTTAACATACAGAAATTTCACACAAGAATCAATTTCATTACACAGACCAGATTTATAGTAACTAAAACCCATACCCTGTTTTTAATCACAGAATCATACCCACCATTTTTTCTCAAAAAACAAAATAATCCAAATAAATCTACCAACTGCCCATTAGGCCATTACTTAGCATAACAGATTTTTTCAGCATCACACATTTCTTTAAGCTATATCAACAAATTGAAATCAAATAGTAACAAAAATTAAAAATTCACATAAAATTGGGCGTTGATTAATACATAAATTTAGACCTAAAAACATGTGAAAAATCCATTAATAACCCAGATTACACTTCTCAAAACCCACAAAACTCCCAAAACAAAAAAAAAAACATTGTAAACTAATTCAGAGATCATCTTCCATTCTCAAATACTCACCAACATCACTCTGATGAAGAACAACAATACCATTAGGATCTAATTTCCTACAATCTTGAGTACTTTTAGCTGATATTCCAAACCCTAAAGGAACATCAGTCATTGAAAAAATAACAACACCATCACCAGCAACAGTATTCTCAGTAATCCTTCCTAACCCACCTTTCAAAACATGATTCCCATACAAAAAACTCATCTCTGAAGTTGGTTTCAACCATACTTTATGTTTAGCATTATCAGCTAATAAATTCAATGATTGTATAGTTAAATGAAAACTACCACCTTTAGTAAACTTACCAATACAAATACCTAATGATATAAGTTTCTCTCTACTTATATTGGTAGCTCTTTTCACTAATGATTCACTAACATAGAATACTCTATTCTTTTGTAGGCGGAAACAGTATCTACCTGGCTCTTTATCAGGACCTTCATGTGATGGTTTCTCGATGATGTTCTTCAGATTGTTTCCTGTGAATTTGAATAGTTTCCCAAATACTGCTGTCGTTTCTGCTTCATCTAAAGCCCTCATTTTTCTTTCACACTCGTATCGTTTTTCTTTCTTTAGGGTTTTAGATTTTCTAAATCTGAGGACGGAGATAGAAAATCCTGAGCTATTCATAGTCAGTCTTCGTTCGGTCTCGGGAGCACAGTTACTGGACTTGGACTAGTAATGGGCTTACTTAAACCATTTCACATATCTCTCCTTCCCTCTTCCTTTATAACGTTTGCGGAATCTCTAGCTTATGTGATTCAACGAAACAAATATTTACCGACAAGGAAACGAGATACCCCTTTTTTTTTAGAAGTGTTAGAAAAACTCCAAGGTATCAGGCTTTGAAGCTTTTGTTGTCATACATCATCAAACTCTTGATGAGAGTTACAAACTACCATTTTATGTTACAGTTGCAAAACTATTCTACCATTTTATGTTACAAAATCGGTCTCGGAGTGCAGGCACATGGGGTCCGATAATGCGAGCCACAGGGATGGAGTTTTTGTCATGCCATGTCACTGTTGAACTTAATTATGCCATGTTGGGAGACAGGTCTATCCTCCGTGCTGTGTTCTTAGATGAGTTGGCAAACCTTCCAACGTAAAAACTTGAAAAGAAAAATAAGTTAACAAGCAGAAAACAGCAGCTCTCAAACAAGAAGAAAAAAAACTTCTAAAATTCTTCTGATGATTAAGATAGTGGTAGCAGGTAATAACATCTTGTATACCGTTCCATTCTTACAGTCAAGATGGACGCAAAGAAAGCACAGTTTTCAATACTACATATTAGTATAGCAATACAAGTTATAACATGAGGTTCTTTCTTCACCACAAGATCAATGTGTGACATTATTGGGGAGGTTCCTGATGACATTGCTTTTCATACCGATCTTTGAACGCATTTGTTCAACTCCCGACTTATTCATCTGTCTCAGAACTTTCAACCTCACAATAGGTTCTTTTGATTGTCTTGTTGCCAACCCCATGTTCTTGTACCTGCAAAAGCAAAAGTAAGCTCACAACACTTAATGAGTTTGTTCCACTTCACCATTATTCTAGCAACACAGTGAGACAGGAAAACCAAACGAACCTTGAGGCAAGTGAAATAGCAAGGGCTATATCCCTTGTAGGAGAGGGGCGTGGTTTCTGACGATAGTAACGCAGGTATTCTCTAGATCCAAGAGTTCTAACAGATGTTTTCGTGTCTGTTTTCCTTGTTATCACAAGCTCAGACCCGCCACTTCCAAGTTCGACGATGTTGCTCATATCCTCAGATGAAACTAATTGTTTCCCATCTTCATCAATGTAACTGAAAATTAAAACATAAATACATAATACACATGTTTATCAATAATCGGACAATGGTAAAAATAAACATGAGACTTTGAAAGAGTTTTAAAGAGACAACAATTGTCAGACACACGCACACATGGACAGGCACAAAAAAAGAGGTAAGCCTTTATAAGAAAGGGTCAGGATCAAGGTAAGCCGGTATATAGTTATAAAAAAATGAAAAAGAACAAAAAGTGAAGGCAATACTTTTGTTCTCTTCTGTTACAGCAAGAGACTCCCTTTACCCAATACAAATTTTAATCAAATCCCAAGGGCATACAACTAAAAACAATAATCATTTGGCTTAGCCTGTTCTGCTCAAAAGAAGTCACACACCGCCATGTATAGTACTCTAATAGTTTAAGACTGATCGATGTCACCAAAAACATTTAAGCCTCTTTGTAGACAATGTGATCAGATTTATAGAATCACGGAGCATTCATATAATAGAACCTATGTTGTTTAGGGTGTAAGGTGCGGCACGGCGCAGCGGGTAAAATCCCAAGCCACAGTGAAGCGCATCAAAGCCACGGCGTATAACTATAATAGTCACTCACGTATTTACTATGTAAATTATAGGAATATCATATCAAGTTAATTCACAAAAATAAATGACATCTATTAATGGTATTATATAATACTATTATTTGTCAGGAATATGCAGTTAAAATGGTATGAGCTTAATCAAAATAGCCTTTAGATTTTAGGTATAATAGGGGAGTAAATGAACTGAATCTATTAACGGTATTATATATACAAAAATAACTAGGATAGGGTTAGAAAGTTAACCAATATAAGTTATATTACTAAATGGAAAAGATTTGTATGGATTTTTTTTTTGATTTTTGTAGAAAGATACCATTTTGGGCATCCAGACAACTGCATCTAGGCATCGCCTTTTACAACATAGAATAGAACAGAAAAAGGTTAACATAAAAACTGGCACCAACCTGCTGCTGTAATCATAAAAATCTTCCAGTTCAGCTTCCTCATCCTCACCTCCATCCCCATAGCGTACTTTGCAATGACCTTTAGAGACCATATGTTTCCTCACTGCTTCCAAGCTATTAAATGGCTGGCACCTATAGTTGCAATATAAACACATGAAATCTCTATTTACCTGAAAAGAAGTAGGTTTAAAAAGCCAGATTAAATGTCAATCACAAAACAATCTCAAAGCATCCAACTAACAGAAAATATTGTACCCGCCAATTATTTAGCAGCACTGGAGTATAAAAGACTACATAAATTTTATTTCTTAATACAAACATTTCCTAAATATTAAAGAGGTTTGCAAACAGAGCTAAAACTATAACATCCAATACCTTTTTGCCAAGGTAAGTAAGGAGGCCCTCAGGATCCTTCAGGAACTCAATGTCGGGTATGAAGAATCCATGCTGCTTGTGCATGTGAACCATGCAAATCTCTATGGAGTTGTGCATCTTATCACAAATGAAACAACAGGCGGGGTTAACTTCCATGTCTTCATCATCCATCTCTTCATCGGAGGGGGATTCATCCACACTCAAATTTGTTACAGAATCACCTTCATCCTCGCCAACTTCTACCCACTCATCCTCACTTTCTTCAGTTTCCACCTCCTCTACAAGAGCCTTGTTTGCAACACGGTTCGGCAGCGGCCTAATGACTGTAGTTATTGGAATTCCATCATGTTCCAGAGCCCGCAATATGTGCGACTTTGATGTAAGATGCTGCCCATGAGCCTTGGAACTTCTATACTGCTTCGAACAGAGTGCACAGCTATATAGCATTGGGGTATCATCATGCTTCTTTTGTTCTTGAGCTAGAGCAGATTGTCTAGCTAAAAACAAAGTTTCTGTCACCCCAGGAACTCCAGCCACCTGGTTAATATCAAACATTTAAGAACTTCACTAACAAATATAATGAACACCTTTAACGACTTACACCAACGTAAGCACATAGAAACTGGTTCAATACAAACAACTTCTCACTTAAAGTTACTGTAACTCTTCGAAGAAAAACAACAACAATTGTTTGATCAATACAAGTATTTGTTTCTTGGTCTCCTACGCATCTGACATGCCATACCTTTGAACTTGCGCTTCAAACGAAGACAGGAAGGATTAACATACTTTTGCTAATGATTCAACGAAAGACAATGAAAAGAATTAGCTGGCAACAAGTGTAAGGCATATAAATACCTTATCTGCACATGCTACAAATACAAGAAGTTCTTAGACACAAGCTAATTCTTTTTAGGTATGGGTCCCATCAAAGACCTGGGTCGGTCTAGGTGAGAAATCAAGTAACTCTTGGAAAAATAAAAAAATATAAATATAAAAAAATAAAAAAATAAAAAAAAGTTAATGATTCTTAAGGGAAAAACTGGGGTCTGTTAGTGATTCTATCCCTAGTAGGAAAACTTAGGTAGTGCCTTATTTTAATTAAGCCAAAATAAAAGGTTTTAAACTTTGAATTACTTATAGAGGAAGCACTTCTAGTCTATAAAAGTGTGCTAGTTGGTACAGATGGAAGAGGACAGATTTCTGATACAAGGGTATTCAGAGTGGACAACAAGATGCAGGGAGATACAACAAGGTACAGTGACCTTGAAAGGTGACGCTGTACAAGTCTCTCCAATCAAATAAATCAAAAATTAATCGTTTAGTTCTATTAATTCTCTTGGTTCTCTATTGTTGTTATCTTATTGGTATCTAGGTTGCTCACAAGCTAACCTATACCTGCAAATCATCATGATATGTAATGCCGCCCACATCAACAATTACATGTATTCAATGTCACTTATATATAACAAATGATGTTGAACTACTCAGAATCAAGAAATTAATATCATACATAAAAATAAAAATCCTGAAATAAATTTCCAGAATCATACCATAGAAAAGCGATTTTCAAGTGTATATTAAACAACGCACCCCATACAAAAGCCTAGGTATATTCAACCAAACCCTAATTCATCCCCAATTCGTGATATACTCAAACCATACATAATAAAAAGCTTCCATAAAAGCCAGACTCAGCAATAAAGTTAATAATATATTACGAGTTCTTCAGTAAGATCTGTAACCAACAATATTAACAAAAGAAGGACTCAAACCAAAAGGTGAAGCAGAAAAAGGAAAAAAAATATAAAAACACCGAGAAAAGAATGAAACCTTTCGCTTGAGATTGTAACGGTGCCATTCGGATCTATAATGAAGTTTTTGTTGAGATTCATCAGTAAATTCTGAATTACACGAATTACATGTAAGCGCTACCATTTCTTCTTGCTCCTCCTCTTCTTTTTAAGATAATTCGATTTGAAAATCAACCAAACCCTTTTCCCTGACCTAAAACCAAATGAAAGGTATTTATAGAGAGAGGGAGAGAAAGAGGGTTTATGTGCGGTGGGCTTTTGAGTCTTTGACTAGGTGCTTGCGCAAGCAATGAGAAACCCAATCCCGTCGCCTAACTCTTTAGGAGGTGTCTATGTCGGTTGGATCCACAATGTAGTTAATTTCGGTCAAAACGGCCGAGCTATCGCCGGTTTCACTGGTATCGAGGTTCAATCGAAACGAATCATGTCATACCGGTGGAACGGTATTCCATTCTCTCTTCATTTCTCCATCGCTTCAATCTCTCATTATCACTTCGTTAGTTGTTTGTTTAAGGGTTTGCTTATGTTGCTAATATGAACACTGGAAATTAGCCATTTGCTCAACTCCTTTACAAAGCATCTCTTTACAAGCACCTCTTTGTCTACTACAGGTAACTTCTTACTACTTCATTTTGTATTTTGTATGTTTAGATTTGTTTCCTTTTTGTATTGTTGTGAATTGTGATTGTGGAAAACCAATTTTGTTGTCTGGACTAGTTAATTATTGGATTGTATTGAGATATTTAACTTATTACATATCCTTGTTATCTAATGTTGTGGAGTTGTAGAACTAGGTCACTTACACTACTATCATTAGAGGTTTTGTTTCCAGAAACTTAGAGGTCCTACATTTGGACTGTTTTAGGAAATGACTGAGAATGTTTTGTTCTCTCTGGCAGTGGACACAGCTTTGATGGAGTTAGGTTGATGTGTTGAAGTAACTGGAATCATGGGTAGACGTTTATTTAATATTTTCATCAAGAAAAAAACTTAGTTTAGGAACTGAGTTTGGTATGATAAAGTAACTAGAGTGAAGGCACACCTTCATTCGATCATTTCCACAAGAAAAGCTTTAGTTTTAGGTACTGAATTTGGTATGATGAATTAACTGGAGTGAAGCTACACCTCCATTCAGTAATTTCCACAAGAAAGGCCCTAGTTTCGGTACTGAGTTTGGTATGATGATGTAACTGGAGTGAAGGTATACCTTCATTCAATGATTTCCACAAGAAAGGCCTTAGTTTAGTACAAGAAAGCATACATTTAGTTCTAATTTTCAAGTTTTAATATTTTTCATGTATGTCTTGAGATCTCTAATGTTACAAATTGGGCTCTTAACTTGAAATTGTGTATTATAAATATAGAATTGTTCTTGTTCTTTTACCATAGTAATCACAGAATAGAGAAACAGCACAACTGAGCTCATTTTAGCACACAAGTGACTTGCACATGAATGAATACAGCATCCATTTAAGGCAAAAGCAACGAAAAGTGTTGATACTTACAACCTCATTCACTCTTCTTCATCAAGTGTTTCATTACTTTTTGTTTTATTATACAAGAATGAACCAGTATCACTTCACTAGCTAACCTTACATTTCTTTCTTGTCCAACACCTGAATAATACATGCATTGGTGAGGAAACCAAGTATCATAGGTTCAGCCACCCAATTAAGATGTTGTATATGTGTAGTCTTTTTAATGTAAAATATGTTGTTATTAATGCCTACTTTAATTGTTCTTGCTCTTTTACCATAATAATCACATAATAGAGAAACACACATCTAATTCTAGCATTTGATAAGAAATCATTCTCTACTTATTTCTTTTTTTTTCTGCATCTTAAATGGAGCAATGTGGGTATGGGAATGATGGTATTTACAGATCTTTAATACCTCCTGTATATCTACTTGAAGATCTAAATACTTCTTTAATCTCATTTCCATTCAGAAACTCAGACTCTTATACTGATAGGATTGCCATTGTTGATGTTTACTATTAAGGGTCAACCTCTTCTACTCAGACTCTTATACTGATAGGATTGCCATTGTTGATGTTTGCCATTGTTGATGTTTACTATGATAGTTTAGCTTTTTATATTAACTTGTTTTGTTTCAGTTTTGCTACTTTAGGTTATGATTATGGATTCTTCTAATGCATCCAATTCATGCACTACACCCTCTACATGTGGCTCATTGTTGCCTTCATATTCTACACAAACCAAAGATACACCAACTAAAGACACACCATCCAAAGGTATAGCATGACAATGGGGTGAACGCAGAGGTCCAGAGCATCCAACCTGGATTACTTGTTTATTATGTTTGAAAGAAATTCGTGGTGGTGGAATCACTAGGCTTAAGCAGCATATCTTACAAAGGTCAGGGAATGTTAAACCATGTGGTAGTGCAACAATTGATATTATAAGCAAAATAAATCAAGAGGATTCTATAAAGAGGATTAGAAAAACTCATAGGGCTAATGTTGATTTATTGTATCAGCATACAAACTCATATGAAGGATCTGATGTTGATACTGATGTTGAGGAGCAAGAAAAAGAGGGCAGTGGTAGTGTTAGTCAACTAGTGGTACAAACTAAGAAGAGAAAACGAATAGGCCAAAGTAATAGTAGAGGTGCAATGGATTCATTCATGAAGACAGATCACGAGAGAACTCAACATGCCACTCTTGAAATAAACAATATAGCGAAAGAGAAGTTACTAAAAACTGCATGGAAAAGCATTTCAGCTTGGATGACTGAGAAATCGATATCTTTTAATACCGTTCGTTGCCCAAGTTTCAAAAAAATGATCTATGCAATTGGCGAACATGGGAAAGGTATGCAGTTGGTCTGTTTACTCATGTGTTAGTTGTCTGTTTAATACTTGCAGTTGGTATGTTTACTCTTGTATTAGTTGTATGTAAGTAAGCTTCAGTTGATATTGACTGAGATTCTTAAAATGTGATTCTCATGTCTGTTTACTCCTGTGTTAGTTGTTTGTTTAATATTTGCAATTGGTCTGTTTACTCTTGTGTTAGTTGTACGTAAGTAAGCTTCAGTTGATAAAACAAGTCTGTTTAATCTGATTAGTTGTTAGTAGTTGGTTTGTTTACTCATGTCTGTTAAACCATGTTAGTTGTTAACCTGTCTGTTAAACCATGTTAGTTGTTAACCTGTATGTTTACTCCTGTCTGTTAAACCATGTTAGTTGTTAAAATGTCCGTTTACTCGTGTGATTCTTAAAATGTCTGTTTAATCTGATTAGTTGTTAACTTATGTTTTTTATGTTTTTCTTTTGATGTTATCTATGCCTCCACCATATTACCATCAGATTCGTACAAATATTTTCAAGGAACAATTAAATGAAATGAAGAAGTTTGTTGATACATTTAGGGTACATTGGAAGAGGTTTGGATGTTCTATTATATCTGATGGTTGGACGGATGGGAAAAAAGCGACATCTTATTAACTTTTTGGTGAATTATCTGAAAAGGTCAGTTTTCTTGAAGTCTGTGGATGCTTCAAACAGAACCAATAATGTTGATTACATACGTGAGCTTGTAATATAGGTAATTAATGATGTTGGGCAAGAAAATATAGTTCAGTTCATTACCGATAATGGTTCCAAAGATGACAGATACTTGCAATGTTCATTATTCTAATCAAATTACAACAAAAGATAGAGACAGATACTTACAATGTTTGTTTGACACTCCATCAAAGATGACCCAACTCAGCCTTTAACCTTAACTGCTCTGCACCCATACCTCGTGTTCATGTTGACTTCAAAAACATATTCGAACTCTTGGTAAACCACCATCGGAACCATGGCTAGCCGGCAGTTGAAAACTGATTGCTAAGAACAGGTCGTTCAGACCTTTAAGCAAACACATTGGGTGCAGTATACTAGTGATAGAGATACAGATGCATTTAAGTTTTTAGCTCTTGTGATCTTCTTCCCTGCAATTATTTTATCATTCACAACAAACCCAATTCAATTCATCACAAAACCATTCATTAATTTCATGCCAAACCCATGGTAGCAAGAATTCTTGTTCTTCACTAACTCAAACTCAAAACCCATTTTTATAATTCTTCTCTGTAACATAAATCAGACCCATTTCTTGGAAACAACAACCCAAATCCACTTCGAACTCAAACCACAACCGAACACATTGAAACTCTGTATCAACTCTGAACGCCAGCAAGCTTCTGCTTATCCACTGATTTTCTTCTCGGCAGCAAATCCTCCCCAAATCTCACAACTTCTTAGTACTTGTTGTAAAAACGAATCCACCACAGACCCATCTCGAGCTCAGTTCCTAATTGATTTCCAACCCATATCTTCTTTCTTTTCTTCTACAGAAGGAGAAGATTGAACGTTGTTTTATCAGGGAAAGAGGCGAGAGAGAAGAAAAACAAAACACAAAAAACGATTAACTATCATGTTTATTTTTTTATTTTTAAAAACAGAAAACACATAAAAAACGTTTTCTGAAAATACCCTAGCAAACATGTTTAGAAAAGTGTTTGACTTAAAAACTGCAACACAGAAAACCCAAATTTACCTTAATTTTTAGTTAACAAATATACCAAAAACCAAATTCAACATAAACTGGGGGAAACTCGCCTTAACATGATGTTCATCACCAAAAGTGAGATAGTTAACAGTTTATTCTCGGTCTATTCATATTCATAATTTCCAACCATCTGGTTCTTACATTTAAAAACCTAACTATTAGGCTTTGTAGTCCGACATTAAGTTATTTTTTAATACATCATAAATCTAGAAAGCAAACCAAAAATAAAATAAATATATAAACAAAAGAACATCACAAATTCCCAAACCATGATCACCACCCAAACTACATCAAATACCAAAATCACGATTCAAATGGCAAAAATACATACACTTCTACAGTCAACAAAAAATGACCTACTAAATAAAACTTATGATTTATGATGATAAATAAAGGACCTGAAAACCTCTTTATATATACAAAGAAAACAAACTAATCCCCTATTTGTTTCATTCTATTATGGGCTACTCATACTATTAAGGATCAAAAGAGTAAGAAAACCCTAACCAAGATCGCATTACGTGAACAATTCCTCAACATCTACAACCATAAAAAACATAAACAGAAATTACAAACAATACTCATAAACCCTAAATTTCAACTTTACCAAAAAATAAATAAATTAAAATAATAATTCCTAACATATAGGAAAGTTAAAAATGGGTGTAGAAAGAAGCATACCGACGGTAAAATCTTGAATCATTCCAGCTCTTATTGTTTCAAAATATCCAAATATTTCTTCAACTGTTCTCGGACTATATTGTCATCACTGCTCACTGGAGCACATAAGAAGAAACTTGACCATCTGGTGCTTGGAATTATACTGTCCTCACCGAAGGATGTAAGAAAAAGAAACTTGAACATATGGTTCCCGGGGATTTAGGGATTAATTCGGGACTTTTAGTTTTTTGGCTTGATTCTAGCATTGATAATGAAATATTACAGAGACAACTACAAAAAGAAAAATAAAATCATTACCAAATCTATATGTTGTGTGTCCGGATCATCAACATCTGAAAACAAATAATCTTTGAGTTGTTTCTAAAGGATAAAGCTAGTTTGAGTTTTTCCAGCCATTACGAAGGATCCTCTCCTCTTGAATTCATGGTCTCGACATCTACAAATGAAACACATAGACAAAAAACAGGGAAATCTTGGAAGAAAAAAAAAACAATAAAAAAAATACTAATAAAATATCATACTGCGATGAGTTATAACCAAAAGTGATTGGGTTTGGCTCATCATGCTCAAAACTCTCTCATAAGATAGAAACATGGCTCAAAAGTGCTTGAGAAGAAGAAATAATCAAAAATAAGTAAAACAGGGAATCTGCAACGTTTTTAATCGTTACAGACTATGTTTTGTCACGGTACTAGAATAGGACCCTGTTGCTAAAGATTTTAAAACAACGACAGGTCTTTAATACTTTTATCTACGACTGTCTTCCTATGCCGTATGTTCTTCTTCTTTTTCTCCTCGAGCAGAAAGATTTTTGCTCTGAATTTTTCTCGTGACTCCCCTGCTGATGAAGAACTCGCCTCTACCTCTTGTTTAGGGCTTTGTGACCTCCCCAATCCTCTGTATCACTTTAATTGACTCCAACAACCCCTTTTCTACCCAACAGGATCAAAAATCTCTAAGATATTTCCTTCCTTGAATTTTTCTGGACGGCCTCTCCTCCTTTGTTTTTCTCGATTTATTCCTTCTTATATAGGTTTACTAAAACCTAAAAACTATTCTTAATCGATAACGACTCCCAAATCTCTCCAAATCGTATTTATCAAAAGAATTCAGTTTTCGGCAATAGTATCGAGTTGCAGCCATTTTTCACGGCGAGATATACTCTTGTTGACGTATTTTAGTCAAGTTTGATTGGTGCGTCATACTGGGATATTGATTACTTGTTTCAATCCTATAAAAATAGGAAGTCACTAAATCAGAAACATTACCTCCGCAAATAAACAGTTTCCCGCTATTTTCGGTTTGAACCAAAGAGAAAGGGTGCATTTATCAATTTGCCCGGGTGCCTTTAGTAATTTTCCCGGTTGCCTTTAACACTTTTTTATCCAATTTTTCCACAAATTTTTATATTCCAAGAATACCTACAAACACATAAAATAACACAATAAGTACCAAATTGAGCACTAACAAAATAGAAAATTAAGAACAATTTGGACACAAAAATGTGTCTATCAAATACCCTCAAACTTACTATTTGCTAGTCCTCGAGCAAATCTAATATAGAAAATATAAATTTAACTCACTTTCGTAGGAAGCACGACTACATTTAGCACGTGCATCTAGCCGTTAAACTCCTAGGTGACCCTGGAAGACGAGTTTTGTCTCGTGAGGGTTTACAAAAGGTATACCCACAAAATATTTACTCCAAATTTTAGCTACTTGTAATCGATTGAGGGTAGACACTAAACATGCTATTTAGTTGGCTACTAAATTCTTCGTCTATGGGAATCATTACCCTATATGAGTCCAATTGTTGTACACGAGTTTGCACTCAGCATACTAAAATTCATAAAATAATTCAAAACTCTACTTAGACAGTCGTTCAACCACGATAGTCAGAATCTATTAAAGTTCAATCACAAGAATAGATTTAGAAGATGGATATGGACAAAATGATGAAGTTTACACATGTTGACTAATTCTGAACTGTGTTTCCCATATTTGTATGAAGGTCAGTGCCAGGATAAATCCTAATGAATTGAGATACGCTCACATTGGTCTTAATCCTTATACGAATGTCGACTCAGCTGGTATATACAAGGGCCCCAACGGTCGATTGATTGAAAATAAAACAATTATCTACTTTCTTTTTTTTTCTTCATTTTTTTCATTTTTTTTCATTTTTTTTATCTGAATAATGGTCTAAATAAAGTACAATAATAGGGCTTGATCTCAAATACTCTACTTCATCCTGACGGCAATAACAAGGCGATACTAGTGCCCCACCAAATCAATTAGAGAAACACAAAAAATTACAAAAATGAAAACAGAAGGTGATATGGTCGAGATAGACTCTGAGATATGGTAACAACTATCATGTTATTTCTAACACCTAAGCTAGGCGTCCTTTTATGAATAGACCATTTAGCTGGGCACACCAATTCTTATAGAAAATGAGATAAGTTTTTATCTACTTAGAATGGTTGGTGTCATCCTGAATTGTTCACAAGTTTCTAGACTTTGGAGTTTCATATTTCAATAAAAGTTTCTCCCTTACCCCCGAACTTAAATTTAACATTATTCTCAATGTTCTAAAGATAAATGATTAAAAACATGAACAATGAGAAATTGTTACCAATCTCAAGTAATACCTTAGATGCACAAAGCTCGAGTCCCAAGTTAGGGACTTCATATAGGGATACACGACTATCACAAGAATCATCACTACCCCCAAACTTAGGGTAATCATTACTCTTAGATAGACCTAAAACTATTGTTTGAGTTTCATGGTCCTTAGAGTTTGAAACATACTCGAGAGCTTCTTATATAGACGGATCATACATCTGACTAAAGAGAATGTTATTATCAAATTAATTTAGGGAATCACTAATGTCGTGCCAATGGTCATGAACTAAAGTATTAATCATATTTATTTATTCTATCTCATTGATCTCATAAGGTTGTATAGTAACATTAAAGACATTTAGTTCAGTGGTTATATTACCAAACGGTATGTTCATATGTCTGGTTCTACAATTGATGACAGCATTAGATGTGGCTAAAAATGGGCGACTTAAAATCACTGGTATTTGGGAATTTTGGTCCTGGACAAACTGGGTGTCTAGAACAACAAAATCCACTGGATAAATGAACCTATCAAACTCAATCAGAATATCCTCTATGACACCACGAGGGACTTTGACAGACCTATCCGCTAATTGCAGTGTCATTTTGGTCGGTTTCAACTTACCAAAACCTAGCTGGTTGTATACATGATACGGGAGTAAGTTAACACTAGCTCCTAAGTTAAGCGATGCCTTATCAACCAAGTGATCACCGATCACACAAGATATGGTGGGGCATCCATGTTCTTTATACTTAGGGGGTGTTTGGTTCATAAGGATTGAACTTACTTGACCAGCTATAAAGGCTTTCTTATGTACATTAAGCTTAAGCTTTTGTGTTAAAAGATCTTTAATGAACTTGGCATAGCATGAACTTGCCTAATTGCCTCTAATAATGAAACGTTGATGTTGACCTACTTAAACATTTCCATTATTTCATTGAAAATCGATTTCTTCTTCGTTGGAATGAGCAGTTGTGGGAATGGGGCTCTGGGCATAAAATCGGGCTTTACAGGAACCATACTAGACTTATAGACTTTATCAGTCTCTTCAGCTACTGGCTCAGAAGGGTGAACGTGTAATACCCGGTATTTTTATATACCGTTTTAGGTCGAGTCATACTTGAATTAGCTAAACCTTATTATTTAAGTTGTTGTTCCCTTTTTTGCCTTAGCCTAGGTGGGGTGGCTTAGAATAAAAGTTTTACAATTTAGAGTATAATATAGTCACTCAATTAATATTAATAAGAAAATAATTTTGAGGAAAATCGAAAAGATAATTAAAAAATATATTTTTTTAATTAAATATGAGATTTGATATTAAAATAAAGATTAAAATAAATTAGGGAGAAAACCAAAAAGGGTTAGAGAGAATGAGAAGGAGAGGAAGCTAGGGTGTTTAAAGAAGAAAGATACGGAGATGGAGAAGAAGATGAATTGGAACTAGGGTTCTTAAGGAAGATTAATAAAGAAAATCAGTAGAGGATCGATGGAATTGAGGTAGAATGCAAAACTCTTTCTCTTTTGATGTTTTTCTTTGAGTGTTTAATTCATATGATTTTGTATTGTTAGGTTTCTGGTTATTTGTGTAAATATATATCTCTGATTGATGATCAGATTTTTCCTATTGATAGATAACATGATTAGGTATTTATAGTTAAAGTTTTAATATAATCCACCGTAAATTCACCGTTGAATGTCTCTTTTAAGTTGGGTGATGTTTCTGAATTTTCTGCACAGTTTCGCTTGGTTATGTTTTTGATTGTGTATTAAAATGATTTGAGGCCTTGATAGAAGTTGTAGGTTTATGTATTATATTTCATTGTAATTTGTATTTTCTTAATTTGAGATTAATGTGAATTTAATTTGAATTTTAGTAACATGATGTAAGTTGCCCAGTTTTTGTAACAATCTTGTAAAATGAATATGTTTTGTTTGAGTCGTTGGTTTTTTGTAAGATTTGGATATGTTATATATAAATATGTTAGGAATGTTCATCTAAAATTTGAAGACGATTGGATCAAATTATCATTATGAAACCTATAATATAAGATTATGCAGATAGTGTGTTTGCTTAAATGCTTAAAAGAAACACATGTTGTTTGTCTTATGTTTCTAAGCCATGGTTTGCTAGTATTGTTTGTACAAAAAAATAGAAATGAGTTCATGTTTTTCCATTAGATGGAACTTGGTTTTATGCTAACGGCGGGTAATGATCCCCGAGAGTTAAATAAGTAATGATCCCCATGTAGGCTTATGTTCCTGACTATCGATGGCGGATGTCCATGTCGGATAAACGATAGGTGGAATACGAACCAAGGACATTCGTACCATGAAATCATGTGAGAAATCTAATTGGATAAATTTTTATAAATGTTATTGGTGTTGTGAACTCATGAGTTAAAATCTGAACTAGATGATTTGTTGGAAACATTAATGGTATAGTGAACTCGTGCGTTGAAATTTAAATTGGATGATTTTCTGGAAAAGTTATTTGCATCGTGAGCTTATTTGTTGAATATGTTATTGATTCCTCGAAGTTGTGTTATATTCTCTTGTTATATGTTCTTTTTGATTCATTGATTCTCTTTCTGCATCTTTTGAGAATGGAAATGCATTCTACTGAGTTGTTATCTCACCCTAATTGACATTCTTTGCAGATTTCTTAGAAGTTGAGAATGGAACTAAGAAGTTAGTTAGTTTAATGATTAAATTGCTCTTCTATTGCTTGAATTGTAATTTGATTTAAAATATTTGGTTGGAAATATTGTTAAGGACGAATAGTGGATTCATATGCTTCAATTAATGATTACGTAAAGTTTCAATTATGCTTGATATGAAAAGTAAATTAGTTGAAATATATATGCATTTGTCTCGTTCCGACCCGTAACGCCTTGAGTTTGGGTCTCCATATGGGTTTGACCCTGGTCCGAAACTCGGGGTGTTACAAAATTACAACATGTTCACTATCAGGCATGGCTACCTTGTTGTCTACCGTTTTACCGCTCCTAAGGTTTGTTATCGAATTCACATGGTTTGATGATTTCTCACCAGTTATTTCATGAACTCCTTTAGGATTAGGTTATGGTTAACTAGGAAACTTCCCATTTTCTCTCTCACTTAGTGTCTTAGCTATATGACCTACTTAGAGTTCTAAATTTGCAAGAGTTTGGGCATTATACTGAAAATTCTGATCGGTTTCTTGTTGAAATTTGAGCTGGTTCCGTGGTAACATAGTAAGAGATTCCTCTAAGCTAGTCATTTTCTTCTTAGAAGGGTTTTTAGAGTAAGTTGGCTCTCGTGGATTCTTTGGATAACTAAACCCTGGTGGAACTTGGGGATTACTAGTCTGACCATGATTTTGACCCTTAGACCAAGAAAAATTATGATGGTTCCTCCAACCAGGATTATATGTTTCTGAAAATGGGTCATACTTCTGACGGTTATCGAATCTAGAGTTATTGTAAAGAGCATGGGCTTGCTCACCAGTTTGTACCTCTCAAGATGATATGTTGGGTTCTAATCCATAGCTAGATTGATTCAACTCTAAGGCTTCTAACCTTCTTACTATTGCTGTAAATTTGGCATCTGATTCAAAAGTTTCATCTACCCTATTGATATTACCTCTATTCAGTAGAAGTTTTTATGGGGTTCCCTACTGTATTCCCATTGTTGGGTTTTTTCGGCTATCTCATTCAAAAATATCATCGCCTCGTCAACGGTTTTATTTTCAAACCCCCATGTACACAAAGACTCGACCATAGTTGTCATTGGATAATCTATCCCTTCATAGAGAATCTGAACTAGCCTTACATTTTGTAGGCCATGATGAGGACATTGTGTCAGTAAATCATTGAACCTATCCAATTACCTATATAAAATTTCTCTCTCTAGTTGCAAAAAATGTGCAAATTTGTTGCCTAAGAGATGATATTTTGTGCCTAGGAAAAAACTTCGAGAAAAAGGCAGATGTAAGTTGTTCATATGTCTCAATAGACTCATATGGAAAACTATATAACAAGGATTTGTCCTTGTCTCTTATGGAAAAAGTAAAAAACCTAAGTTTAAAAGCTTCATCACTAAGGTTGTGAATTCTTAGGGTACTACAAATTTCCTCAAATTCCCTAATGTGAAAGTAGGGGTTTTCATTCTCTTTTCCTAAGAATATTGGAAGCATCTGTATGGTCCCTGGTATAAGCTCATAGTTTTCTTCAGTTGCAACTAACTTGATACATGATAGACGAGTAGTCCTAGTAGGATTCAATAAAGCTTTTAAAGTTGCCATTTTTGGCACTATCAAAGGACTGGGAGTGACTTCTCCATACAATGTCAAGTTTTCATAATTAAAGTTTCCAAAAACAGGGCTCTCTAGATAGAAGTCTTCGATATCCTCGTTTTCAGAAACAAAACTACTAGGCTTTTCGCTAATCAAACGACCTAGAGTGTCTCTTTTCCAAGCTCCCTCAGTGATAGTCTCGAGCGGTCTTGGCATATACTAAAAAGACTAAAAAAAATAAACCCTAATTGGAAGGGAATTCTAAACACAAACAAGTCTGACTCAACCAAATCAATCTTATTTTGAATCTAGCAAACAAAAAGCATGATGGCTCCACTTAGATTGTTTCTAGCCAGCTTTTATTCTTCCAAAAGGCAACTAGTTACAGTTTTAGCAAACCTCTTGGACCGATCCTAAGTAAATTAAGTCGATCGAAGAGAAGCAGGATAAGATTTGTGGAGCTTGAATAACCCTACCTTTTTGGCAAACGTTTTCTTGAGTTACAAGGTGGCACGAACCAACTTAAAATAATCTTCCTGATCCTTGAGTTGAGCTAACAAAGTAACCAATACAATCATTTTGATAGATTTTCCAATAAGCTCGTTACCCTATCAGTCTTCTTTCTAGTCAAATTTTAGGCTTAAGTTCGCGTTTGATAACATGTTTCTAAAGCTGGCAAGAAGGATATGGTGATGAATTTGAACCCTTATCTTGTATGGCAAGTTTTTTCCCTTTACTAGAAATTAAAGTTCGTATTCAGTCCTCAACATATATGCAAAAGAAGGAATACAGTAAACCCACTATCAGGAGATTCGTGGGTTGATCGAGTTTTACCTCCCGTTTTAGACGGGCGATGAACCGTTAAAGTCGACTCTGGCAACTGACTCCTGTGTCAGTGTATGAACCCAAGGGGATGAGACAATATCATAATTGTCGTCCTTCCCTATACAACTTATATTATATACTAACCTTTCGTAGGGTTTAAAAATAATAAAGTCCAGTGTCCAAAAATAACAAAAAATTAAAAAGAATTACAAAAATAAACACCCTAATACAGTTTCTAAAATTAAAAAAAATAAAAAAATACAATAAAATTAAAATCTTTGTCTTTTTTTCCGTTTTTTTCGCTTTGTCTTTACTCCAAGTCTTTAACTAATCACCAAAATCTTTGGCTCAACTTTCTTTTTGATCCAAAACCTGTTGCAAAAAAGACAAATACCCAAAAACGTAAAATAGAACAAAAAAAATAAAAATATAAAAATAAAATTAAACCTATAAAAATTAAAATAAATCTAAAACTCAAACCTAAAAAACAAGTCCCCCGCAGCGGCGATAAAACTTGCTCGTTTTAGAAAAATGGTAAAAATAGTTCGTCACTGAGACTTATGAAGATTCCTTTTAAACATAATTTTGATTTAAACTAGCAATTATATAAAGGATTTTAACAATATTAAGAGAAACTGTGACTCAGGGTTCTACCAAAATCATTTCTGAGTGATTTATACAATGATTCTTCAACAATTATAACTCTTTTATTGACTCTGTTTCTTTGCCAAAAATAGATTTTTAAAAAATTAACAGTAAATCGTAAACATGGCGCATCAAAGCTCTTAAGTCCCAGCATACACCATCAAACAAAATCACAACAAATTAAGAAAAATCATAAATCAATTTAAAATCAATGCAAAAAGTCATAAAGAATCAAAAATAGTTATCATTCATTCATGAAATATGGCTTCATTTATTGTCCCGGTGATTGGGTTTGGCTCATCATGCTCAAAACTCTCGCGAGAGATAGAAACATGACTCAAAAGTGCTTGAGAAGAAGAAAATAATCAAAAATAAGTAAAACAGGGAATCTGCGACGTTTTTAATCGTTACAGACTATGTTTTGTCACTGTACTAGAATAGTACTTTGTTGTTAAAGATTTTAAAACAACGACAGGTCTTTAATGCTTTTATCTACGACTGTCTTCATCTGCCGTATATTCTTCTTCTTTTTCTCCTCGAGCAGAAAGCTTTTTGCTCTGAATTTTCTCATGACTACCCTGCTGATGAAGAACTCGCTTCTAACTCTTGTTTTTGGCTTGGTAACCTCCCCAATCCTCTGTATCAATTGACTCCAACAACCCCTTTTCTACCCAACAAGATCAAAAATCTCTAAGATATTTCCTTCCCTAAATTTTTCCGGACGACCTCTCCTCCTTTGTTTTTCTCGATTTGTTCCTTCTTATATAGGTTTACTAAAACCTAAAAACTATTCCTAATCGATAACGACTCCCAAATCTCTCCAAAAACTAAATCCAACTCGTGTTTATCAAAAGAATTCAGTTTCCGGCAATAGCATCGAGTTGCAACCATTTTTCACGGCGAGATATACTCTTGTTGACGTGTTTTAGTCAAGTTTGATTCTTGCGTCATACTGGGATATTGATTACTTGTTTCAATCCTATAAAAATAGGAAGTCACTAAATCAGAAACATTATCTTCCGTAAATAAAAGTTTCCCGCTATTTTTGGTTTGAACCAAAGAGAAAGGGTGTATTTATCAACTGCATGGGTGCCTTTATCAACTGCATGGGTGCCTTTATCAGTTTGCCCATGTGCTTTTAGTAAATTTCTCGGGTACCTTTAACACTTTTTTAATCCAATTTTTCCATAAATGTTTATTTTCCAAGAATACCTACAAACACATGAAATAACACAATAAGTATCAAAATGTGCACTAACAAAAAAGAAAATTGAGAACAATTTAGACACAAACATGTGTCTGTCAACAACAAAATCAGAATTGCTAAAGAATCGAGAGAAAAAAAAATCAAAACCCTAGCAATTAAAAAAACATAACGAAAACGATAAGGCTTCATCTTTGCCCGAGTGCTTTATATAAAGATTATTCAAGCACATAAACTCTAAGAAAAAAACTCGATTTAGGGAAAAAATCTCTATTTTAGGAAACAACAACCCAAAAATTATGAAACCCTTATAACTTTGGATAACTATATTATTTTTGTATCGGGATAATTAGTTGTTGCAATCATTTTTGCATAGAAAAATTTGAACATATCAAGACATACCAAAAATAGAAATCGTCTTTATTTAGTTTATTTTTATTTATAGAATGGACAAAATTAAGAAAAATAATATGAAAATCAAGTTCCATATTATGCTATTGCTTCGATTTTTTTATGCTCATTTCCATATTAGCTCATACCATTCAAACCCGCTTTGGATTTCAATTTTTGTTTTAAATTTTTATTTCAAATATTAACAATTTTGTAATTTTTGACCTTTGTACAAGATCATTAAAAGTTATTCCCAAAAAGTGACATCCTCCGATTCAAAGGTTAGTACCCACGATAAATTTGATCAATTTTTTTTTAATTCTCATCGAAAGTGTAATTGATAGGAAAAGTTTATTTTGTAGTTTTAATTGATAAAATGGAGTTGTAATAAGTAAAATATTGATTTTAAGAAATGTAACCGGACATTGGACATTTTTTTACATTTTATTTATTGATTGATTGCGTGATTGATTTTATGATTGATTTAATTTTTTAACGTATGATTGATGCGTGATTTAATGTATTTTTGGCAACAATGTGAGATTTTCGAGATAGCTTTTTTAGGCAACAAAAAATCCGTTTTAAAAAAAAAAAATCTTGTGGGGCCAGAAAATATTTTCCAAGTTTTCTATTGGGCCACGTCAATTAAATTTCATTTAAAACACCTGATGGGGCCAGAATCAACCAGAAGCTCTGATAAATCACAAGCTCCAGTGAATGAGTGCGCTCAAATTTTTTTTGTTATTATAGAAAGAATAATATATTAACAATAATATGAAAGCATAACATATTTGTCACTAAAAAAGAAAATAAATAATTATAGTTGTCCTTTCATGCTTTTCATTTTTTAGAAGCATTCCATAATTACCTAATCACTAATGGTATTAAAAATAGCTTTCTTAATATAAGTAATTAATAAATCATTTAACCATTCATCGCCCAATCGATTTCGTAGGCGATACTTAACTATATTCATATCAAAAAAGGTTCTTTCAACCATAGCGGTAGAAACATGTAAGATAATGATAACTTTATAAGCTTATACACCAAATTAAAAATAACATCCTTTCCCATCTCAACCATTTTCTTAGCTAGACTGCTAATGACATTCAATTCTTTAAATGCATCGTTGGATTTCCAATATATTTCATAAACCTCGAGTTGATTTTCAAGGTTTATGTGTTCTTGCTCTGAGAAGTCATCCAATACAGGATCAGTTGGTGCATAAGTATGAGGTGCGAGCAGAAGTGACGGAGAACGGAAGTGTGGAATATAAAAAATAGGGGAGATAGAGGGATAACTGAGATTAACTCATGTTTTTATTGAATAATTTTAATGTGATATCAAACTACAATAAACTTGTCTCCTTTTATAGGCAAGCCTTGATCTCTAGTTATAAGAAAATCTAGGAACCCTAACTTGTAATCCAAGTAATTCTAAAAATAAATAACTTCTAAAACTAAATAAATTCTAAAACTAAATAAATTCTAAAAATAACAAATACCTAAAATAATAATAACTAATAATAAGAAATATAAATCCTAAATCTAGTAGATATCCTGCATCAGGCCCACCATCTTGAAAAGAATTCGCCTCGAAATGACAAAATACTGGAAAAAAACAGGTCCAACATCAGGCCCACCATCTTGAAAAGAACCGGACCTCGAGTTCACCAAATACTGCAGACGACCCGTCCAACGAATAATATACTTTGAGTATATTGATGATCGTAGATTAGAATATCATATGATAGATCTTTGAACACAAAAGTTGATGTCGACGTAAGTAATAGTCTGAGTAGTAATTCTCTCGCAGTACTTTTGATCTTCAATAATAGGGGCACAAAAAGATTCAACTTGGGTATTAGATAACTCACGGGAAGGTAATAGTGTTTCAGATGTGTCATGATTTGATGTTGGTGAAACCTCTTTACCACTATATGGGTGAAAAATTTGTTGTTGATGATGATCAACATGACAATATGGACCTGCTTCACTATCACGAGATTGAGGAGCATCATTGTCATTCTCATTAAGAGTGGTCCAACTGTTTAAGATTAATTCCATTAATTCAAGTTGACGTTGAGTTGCAGCTTGAGATTCTGCAAGTTTACATTGAATCGCGGCTTGAGATTCTATAATTGACGCACAATGTATTTGAGACTAGCAGGTTGTTTTTTTTCTATAACAATCATGATGGGATGACACCTAAAGATTAAAATAGGTTTTTCTTTTTTTGTGTATGTGGATTTTCACCAAAGTTGTAGAAAATATAAGGCAGAAATTTAAACCAATAATCAAAAAAGATGAAGAAGAAGATAGGTACGGATGGAATTTACCAAGATTAACAAATTAACGTGGAATATGATGATTTTTTTTTATAACTGTAAAATAAAAGGATAATTGATATAATTTAGCCTAAGAGATGCGAAGACCTCAATAGGCAGAAGAGACGAAAGGATAAAGAAGATTAGATTGAAAAGAACAAGAGGATCAAAGACATGCTTTGATACCACTTGACGGAGAATGGAAGCGTGGAATATAGAAAATAGGGTAGAAAAAAGGGATAACTGAGATTAACTCATGTTTGATTGAATAATTTTAACGTGATATCAAACTACAATAAACTTGTCTCCTTTTATAGGTAAGACTTGAAATCTAGTTATAAGAAAACTCTATAAACCCTAACTTGCAACTTAAATATTTCTAAAAATAAATAACTTCTCAATTAAATTAATTCTAAAAATAACATATACCTAAAATAATAATAACTAACAATAAAAATATATAAATACTAAATCTAGTAGATGTCATACATCAAGAAGACAAGTCGGAAATAGCTGGTACAGTTGTAGTCGAAGTTGCATCAGTTGTGAATCAACAATATCATAAAAGACATGATGTCAATTAAAATTGCGACAGTTATTGGTGTAGCAGTATGCAAAAGGAATGATTGCAGCAGGTGAATAGTAGTGGTGTTGAAAACAATACCAACAGAAGTAGCAGGCCCTAAGTAGTAGTTGCAGGACAAGTATAAAGTAGTAGGAATGAAATGACCATACAATGTAGCAAATAGATCCACAACTTCATCCTTAGATCAAGGAATGAAGCAAAAAATGGAAATTTTCATACATAAATACGTAACTCGTTATCCTAATAACATGAGTATGTCTGTGCGAGCAAGGTATAATAGCTCAGGTTGTGAGATGATGTACCTCACATGTATATGTGTGAGTGTTAGAGAGAGTTGGTATAGTCTCAGTTGTCTATATAAGCTCAATTGTTTCAGTTGTAAGATTTATCTTCTTTTATCAATTCAATTGAAACAAATCGTTCAACATGAATGTAGATATACATATTTATCATGGTTCAACTCAGAGATTTTCATCTCTGAGGGTAGGGATCCTCATTTCGTTGTCCTTCAACATTGAATCATCTTCAAATCTACTGATTCTTCAACAACTCTTCTGCTAATGCTGCGACTCAAGAATCAAATTCATTAATGTAATTTGTCCGAGTTTACTTTATTAAAAGATTATTTGACATTGATTTTAGATTTTCTTTATGCATTTAACAACAACGAGTCTGATTCGTGTTGTTTGATGAAGTTTTCTTAAAGATTGATGAGGTTTCTTAAAGTGAAGATCTGTATCTGGAATTGGTGTGAAGTTTGATTCGGTTTAATACTTCACTGCTACGTCTTCAAACAAGATTAAGCATGATTATTGGATTTGAAATTTGGTTTTCTCACTTATAGACAATTGGTACAACCATCTCTCTGTAACTCTCACACACATACATATGCGGTACACCCTCTCACAACCTAAACTATTATTCATTGCTCACACAGATACATTCGTGCTATTAAGGATATCTAGGATACCAACACTGCCATAATGATACTGCAAGAAATTTGTCTATAGAATAAGAAAGCAGACTGAAAAGGAAATATAACATGTCGGATTGTTGTTAATTGTTTGATGATCGTAACAAAAGTGGCCTCCATGATTACATTTGTTTGAGCTTGGGTTTAATCCTAATCCAGGCCCAAGATACGGCAGGAGTTAGGGTCCATAAAATTGGCGGGAAACTTTATTACCACTATAAAGCACTTTTTTCCCATTTCCCCATTTCGTCTTTCTTCGGAAAAAACTTCCTCCAGTCCAGATAAAGAAAACCCTAAAATGTATAGCAGCCAGTTCGATGGAAACGCTGCTTTCTCTGGCGGTGGATTTATGCATTCTCAGGCAACTCAAACCACCGAGTTTGGTGTTTCCTCAGCCAAAGTAAAAAAAATAAAAAAATCCTCGTTTTCTCTTTTTACCTTTTTAACTTTATTTGTTATTTCATTTATCTTACTTAGGGTTTCGTTTGTTTTTCAACAGAATCGAGATGCTGCAGGTTTATTACCATTAACAGTTAAGCAAATAAGTGATTCTTATATTACCGGTGAAGATAAAGCTAATTTCGTTGTTGATGGTGTTGATGTCAACAATGTAAAGCCATTTCCAAACCCTAAAATCTTACTTTCTTGTTTATGTTTGGGGGTTTTGTATTTTTGTTGATTGGGTGTCTTTATTTGTGTTTATAATTAGGTTACACTTGTTGGAATGGTGTTTAATAAAGTGGAAAGGATTACCGACGTTACTTTTACACTTGATGATGGAACTGGTCGAATTGATTGTCAGAGATGGTATAGACTCTCTTTGAGTTTTTTGATTGTTATGTCTTGTATAATGTTACGATGGGTTAGCTTACCGTTTTGTGTTTTGTTGATTTCTTGAAATTAGGATTAATGAGAGCGTAGACTCAAAGGAGATGGCGCAAATTAAGTAAGTTGCTTGTTTGTTCAGTTACTATTCTTAATACTGCTTGAGTTGTTTGAATGAGTTTCATTGAAAAATATACATCTCATTAATGGTGTGAAGCTACAGATTTGTCCTGTGGGGTAATTATAAGTGTAGGTCAAAATCAGGCTTTTCCCTGGATCTTGCTACCTTGTCAAGGTTGATTTGATGCTTCGATTTGAGACTTGTTTTACGTTATAGTTTATATATCGGAGTTCATGAAAACAGTTATAAGCGAGTTTACTTTTGTTCCTTAAATGTTTTAGACATGAAGGTATACTAATCGTATATTTGTTGCTGCTGCTGTTGTTGTTAGTAATGGAGCGTATGCCGAAATTCATGGGAACTTGAAAGGTTTCCAGGGTAAAAAGCACTTTATGGCTTTTTCTGTTAGGTATGTTCAAACCTTGTTATGATTTTCTATTATACTGGATGCTCTCCTAGCTTGTATCAGTTCCTAGAAAGGGTGTAGGTGAGCATTACTATTGGGCTTGGTAATTCACTGGCATCTCAGTTGAATCAGTTTTGTGATTCTCAATCTTGGAATTGTCTGAAATGGTTCTGTACAAATAGTTTGCATTTGTTCTCAAATTTCATTTCTGTTTATACTTTATACACTACAGACGATGTGGAAGCTTTTATTGTTTTGAAAGTGTAGGTATAACAATTATACATGTGTTAGGTGTTATTGGTATCTGTGGGCTCTCATAATCTTATCTGGTCGGTAGTATCACTTGTTCTGAACTGGGGCAAAATGCACCCGACATGTAAATTAAGTGATTAACACTCTTTTACCTTGGAGGTATTTGAGTATCTGGTTTCTTCTTGCTGCTTGTTCTCATAATGTGACAGCAAGGTGGAGGTAGACTAGTGGTGGCGGTTTGGTTGTATGGCAATCTTAGAGTTTGCTTGAGACCTTTTAATTCATGAAGGTAAAGATATGTGATACCAAGCACGTCCTCTTGTACATTCTCCGCTAGTCATTTGGTATATCCATGTTATAACCACAAACTCTTTTGGAGTCAATTTTATGCTCACTTTAAAATGTTGGAATTTGAAAAATCTGTTTTGTATCATGGAATGGTTAGCATCCCCCACATTTTCCAGCCATCCTCTCTTGTCTCCTTTGACTAGTTTATTTTTGAATTAGTAATCTAACAAAGAGTTTGTACGTTATTTTTAATTATCCCTATAATCTGTATTAATGTGCTTTGACTTTTACTATTATCTTCAATCTCGACTTGCTGTCTTCCCTCTCAGTTCCACAAGTGATAGTCACATTTTGTAAGTAAGGTGGGTTTCTCATATGTATTGATGTCATGTTTCCATCCCAGAGTTCTCCATGGACATGCAGGAGCTCAGAAATAGAAATTTTGACCCTTGGGTTTGTAAAGTTGCTAGATGTTAGTCATTCATCAATTAATATGTTATGTAGCCAGCTTCTTAGAGTTTCTTACTTCAATAGAATATAACTTTATAAATACAATCTGCTGGATGTCATCTTTCTGGACCAATTGGTAAAATGTTGCTTTAGAACCAGAACTATAATTGGAACCTTTTCTTCTAAAGAGTTACTTGCTTTTGATATTTTAGAGTTGTTATATTGTAGTATCTTAAGACCATGAACTGTATTTTTCAGGCCTGTGACCGACTTCAATCAGGTTGCTTATCACTTCATTGAGTGCATGTATGTACATTGTCATAACACTAAATCTCAGGTATTGCTCTGCCAGCTTGTTATTATTGCAAGGGAAGGTATTCTAACTCAGACATAGGCATACATTTGCAAGTGTATGTCCACAAGATGCTGATTGTGTGATGTATTGTTTACATTGTTATCCTGAATAAAGGGGCAGGGCAGTAACCCAGCTCAACCTCAGACCACAAGTGCAGCAATAACCAACGGATCCTCAAGTTATCAAACTGCTACTTCAAATCAAGTAAGAAACCATCATTGGAATTATAAATCTATCCAATCTCCTTTCTTGGTATGTTAGTTGCTTAACATATTTGTTTTTGTTTGTAGTTTCATGAGCAACCTAATTCCGTTGGAATCGATCGAAAGGTCCTTGACTTTTTGTGCATACCTGCGCACATGTGAGTTGGCAACACAACTTGAACCTCCTTTTATGATCTGATTCCAAGTTTTTTCTGTTACTTGCCTTGGATGGATATATTTTAATAAAGCGGTCCAATTTTGAGGAAGTAAATAATTCAACCACCAGCATTTGTAGATTTGTTTGCAGTAGTTGTCCTGTGTGTTGTAAAGAAATAATTTCGTAGAACCTTGACAATCAAATGTTTATTGGGTCAGATAGCATGTGGAATCTTGGACTATAATCCACACCTCTTGTATTCCACTGTATAACCTGTAGGCTGTTGATGATTTTGTAATTTCTTATGCGTGATCCTGGATGTCCTTTAGTGCACAACCCTGATGCACTCAAGACTGGTTTCTTACAGTTTTTTTCTGGTAGATTTCATATTTGTTATGTTAGCCCATTAGTTTCATTTTTCATTTTCTACAATTGGTTATGTTTCTCAGGGGACGAGATGAGGGGGTACACATGGACGAACTTGTCCAACACCTTAAAGTTCCACTGGAGAAAATCAGGTAACTCTCTTGCTCATGCTCTCGCAGACACTTTAGAAGACTCTGTCTAACCCTTTCATCTTTCCTTCTTCTTGACAGGGAAGCTATACGAAACCTTGAGGATAATGGTTTGACTTATTCAACAATAGACGAGAATCATTACAAATTTAGTGGTAATGGTTAATACCTTAGTTTGTGTTTGTGGTAATCTATTAAAACGTATTTGGAGACAGGGAAGATCAAATAGTCAATGGTTTTAGTTTTATTAGCCTTGATAATTAGTTACTTGACTATGACAGGTTTTACAGTCCAATTTAGCTGTACATATCTGCAGTTTTTGTCTTTATTGTTTCTCCTGCTTGACAATGATCTTGGTCGAAATAGTGTCTCCCTGAAAAGGAAAAGAGATATGCTAAACAATTAGCTACTTTAGTGACCTAGTTAATTATGCATAACAGTTCTAATAAGATTTGAATTATTCTCAAATTGTCCATAAATTAACCTTACCGTTTATGCACATCTATTGAAAACCTTACCGATTTTTCAGGCGTTTCACAGCTATGATAATATTAGGTGGTGCTCCTTTTTGTCTTTTATGCACATCTTGAATACTTGCAGTGGTGCTCCTTTTTGGTGATGGCACATTTATACATTCGCGACAATCTTCATTACCACTTTTTAGCAAGTTATACAAATGGACTACAGTTTTAAGCATTCTGGGTCTTGTAGTTCATAATTAACACTAGGACTAAATGGAAGTTAGGTTTGGTATGTTAGAGCATTCACAGTGGGTGAGTTAATATGGTATATATATTATATTGGGGGTGGTAGTGGAAATGGTATAAAGCTATGTAAACCATATATAGTAAACTTGAATGGTATATATACCATCCCAGTTTAGCGTTTTTCAAATTTAGCTGGCGCAGTATTAAACAAGGCTTGGTGTTTCAATCTATTCCCAAATTTGTGACGTCGCTTTAAACACCGAGCAGTATTTGAAACTCATTTCGAAGTTGGGCTCAGTATGAAACGCCGGTCAATGTTAGGCCCAGTTTTAAACTGTGCTCAAACATTTAGGCTTAGTTTCAAACATCGTGAATAGGCTATGTTCCAGACATTAGGCTTAGTTTCAAACACCGCCTTCATAAAGTTGGCAGTGTGTTAAACTTCGTTTGAAGTCTTACCCTCTGTTCGTATGTAGGGTACCAATTCCCTACTGTGCAATATGACTTTAAACAGGTTTCCTGATTTGTTCTCATGGCTCTTTTAAAGTGAATGAAAATGCTAAAATTGAGTCCGAATTGCACTTATAAATTAATCATGCAACTTGTCATTTTCCAGAATTGCATGAACATGCAATAATATGTCATTTCATCTTAATTTTAGGGATGATTGATAAATCTGCCACTTATTCCATTCTTTCTCTTTGTTTTACTTGATGGTATTACTGGGAAACGTCTTTTTCATTGTCTTTTTTAAAGTGTTATTATCTTTAAGTCTGCCGACACAGCCTTACAGATACCACCACCTTAATGCGCGGCAGGCTTCAATTTCTAACCTAAGCTAAAGCTACCCCTGTGATTGTCTAGGTTCAGCATTATTGTCTATATATAAAATTCGGCCTAAATCAATGGCTCCTTTAATTTATACTCAGGCTTCTGTAGAGTTGGAACTTTGGCATAAATCATCTCATTGTTTGTTCACTAGCATATTAACTACTCAAGATACCATGTTCTCTCTCTTATGGTAATGTGGATACTGTACTTTGATTTGATGTGGCTCAAGCACACTGATAAAATATTTTTCCTAATTTTAATAAGAAGAACAGCAAAAGGTTGCTAATTTCTTCATGGCAATCAAAATCTATTCCTTCGTCTTGTTTTGGTTTTATTGAGTTTTTTTTTTATAATAAGATCTGGTTATCACTCGCTTTTTAGCTTTTCGAATATGTTTATTTTTTCCTCGTGATCAATAGACTCACTGGTCACTCTTGGCTACTCTCTCCCGCATTACTAGACTCACTGCTTGGGAATATCTCTCATTTCCTCTTTTTGACTTCTTTAACTTTCTACATATCCAGAGTCCAGACAGAGCGTGAAATATCCTTTACTGCTTGGGAGTATAATCTAGTTTAGCTTTTGCATTCTGGCTCAACATTTTGAATTTTCATCTATAACTAGATTTTCACAGATGCTTCAGAACTTTTTATTGTCATTTTGGCAGACTTTGATTTTGACAGGGCACTTGGAACAAAATCTAAATACTAGTAGTTTAGTCCGGAATTTGACTTCTGTGAAACACAAAGAAGTGTAATAAATATGAAGCATAAACTATACAACAGCAAGAAAACAAAAATGAAAGAGAAAGAAACCAAAAAATAGAGCCTAAAACTGATTGATTAACCACCTATTCGAAGTCCCATTTTTCTGCAAGTTTCAACACCCTTTTTGCTCAATAGTAAGAATTTGAAGCAATTTATAGCTAAGATGGTTGAACAAACATTACATTCTTTGTGTGAATTTTGATCACCTTGTATTTTCATTTAAGACCTTTTAAACAAGATTTATTCGCTGACACTACCTGCTTAAACCTATCTACCTCTCTCTCCTAAACACAGTATAATCATAATATAACGACAAGGGATTGGCGACTTTGGCCATACACCAGCTGGAGGGTAGTGCATCAAACACTCTCTCCCTCTGGGCTGTGTGTTAGACGGCAAGCAACCCAACTAGTGGAGGAACAGGGCGATGGATGGGACCCCGTCATGAACAAACAAGAACCAAAGGGTGGGGCAATCTTGGTGTATTCTCTTGCTTAGAGATTACTATTCCTAAAGTCAGACTTGATTGTTCAAGTCATTTCATTGTTATTTAGGAGAATCAGGACCACAATTTTCTTGGTACTCATCCATTACACCTAGTTTGCCAGTTGTTGTTGTGCAAGAAGTGCCTACAGAGCCGTAAGTTAAACATTTCATCTGTCTCAACTTTTCTGTTCCCCGAACCATCGATCAACCAAAGAAACTTGGTAACAAGTAAGTAGTCTTAAAAACTGCAAACTGTCACTGACAAATTCAGATAGATCTTTAATTTTGCTGAGATAAGAGGGGGGACCAAGTAAGATCACTTCTGTTTTCTTTCTTGTTGAACTCGAATAACTTGGTACAAAGATGAGCCATTTGGTATCCCAACACTTCCAACTTCTTTTATGTACTGACTCACAGTATACATACAACACTTGCTTACGTAAGTATACTGCTATGTACATTTGATACAATAAGCAACATTATTACTCCTTCCGTTTTAGTAAAAATGTTACTATCACTTTTGCTGAAACGGAGGTAGTATTATGTAATCTCATTGACTGAGAACAATGTGTTACCACCACATATCAAAAATAATACTATAGAACAAACGAAGTTGTCGGCCGGATTTAAGAACTCCTCGAAGAGATTGAATTAAGAGGTGAGGTTGAGTTTGGACTATCAAATTCACATTCTAGATCTTCAAACCCCCAAAATTCTTCCTCCTCTACTTCTCTTTGGTCATTTCTCCATCCACTATTACTTCCAATACCTATAAATTTCAAGTAAACATTGTCAAACCAAGAACACATTTTCGAGGGGCCTTAGTATTTTGTTTTTCTTTCTTTTAGCATAATTGTAGCTTGCTGGCTTAAAATTGTTTAGAGGTGTATGTTAGGTGGGATTTGACGGGCCGGTTAATTGCTCGAAAAACAAAATGGAAAACAAAAGAGACTAAATCGAATGAACCAAAAACATATAGTAGGAATCAAAAGCCACCAAGGATCAAAGCGATATACACGAGAAGTGAGAAGTCAATCAAATGAAAAAACATTAACCTACCGTTTCATGGACTAAGACAGTTTATGTCATAGTAATACATCTTAAAAAATTGATGATGTTTAATTAGTATTTTGGCTGTTGAGCATAACAAAATTCCATTGAATTTAATCAGTATGATATTACTAATCTATCTTAGTTGGTACTTAATCGGTATCAGTTCATGAGATGGTTACCAACACAAACTTGTGAAGGAAAACTTTAATTAGCACAAAACTAATTAAAAGATTGGAATTCTCAAAAGGTATACAATTCAAATGTGACTAAGATTTGAACTTGAAAAAAATGTTAGAGTTGTACCTCACTCATGGTAGGACGCCATACAGCCGATGTCCGGACACACAGTGATGCCGCAAAAGCAACTCTCTTCAATTGTGTAATATCATAGTCATCTTCAAGTCTTGGATCTATTAGCTTTCCTAGTGCACCTTCATTCAACAATCTTGGTTTGGCCTGTTAAGATTTGACATTTAATATTAAGTTCAAAAGTGCACTTAAAACCCAAAACATATGTACATTTTTGTTCAGTACAATATCAATGTTTTGGAAAGATATTGAATTTGAATTAATGAATACCCAGCTAAGTAAGCTTTGGTGAGACCCGTCGACTGGTTTTCGTCCCGATATGATCTCTAACAAGAAAACTCCGAATGCGAAAACATCAGTCTTTTCGTCAACAATACCATGCATGAAATACTCTGGTGCTAAACATCTGCAAACATCCACAATCATAAAGAACTAATGAACATTGAACCCCAATGAAGATTAGTTAATTCTTCTTCTTTTTTTTTTCGCCTAATCAAAATCTAAACAAGTTCGATTAGAAATACAAACCCAAATGTTCCTTCAATTGGTACTACAGAGTGATGAGTCCATTGGGATGGAAGCCATTTTGCCAATCCAAAATCTGAAATCTATAGACATCGAAAACAAAACACATCCTTATGTTATTTTCCGATATTATTTTCTATGTAGAATAAAAAGAACACACATTTCTTGCATAATGAATAGAGCACACAATACCTGAGGCTCATAATCAGCAGTGAGTAGAACATTAGAAGATTTGATATCTCTATGAATTATTCTTCTTTGACATCCTTTATGCAAATAATGAAGACCTCGTGCCGTTCCAATTGCGATTTTATACCTTGTTTTCCAACTCATTAATGGGGAATTCTCGTCTACCAAGTACCAACAAATAAGGTTCACAAAATCAACAAAATTGTGCACACACTTTATTAGAAAAATCAAATGTAGTATTGTGAAAACGAATGAATACCGTGAAGAGCAACAGCAACAGAACCATGTAATGAGAATGCAAAGATAAGATAAAGTCCATTATCAAGACAGCAACTCAGCAATGAAGATACATTTGGATGATGAACATGACCAATTGTACCAATCTCTTGTAGAAATTCTTTCTCTTTTCTTTCATCAGTTGATGCTTTTGTTAATCTCTTAACAGCAATCACTTCCCCATTTTTCATAACTCCTCTGTACATTTCAGCATACCCACCTCTCCCAACCAAATTCTCTGAAAATCATCAGAAAAACCAAACTCAAAAAAACATCAAGAAATTGAAAACACACAAAATTTCCATTAAGACATAAGAGAAGAAGAAATATGTGTCTTACTCACCTTTACTGAAACCATTAGTTGCATCATAGATTTCATCAAAAGAGAAACACTTCCAAGTGGGTTTTTGGGATTGTTCTGTACTTGGAAATGTAGACTTGGTTTCATTCATCATTTCATTTTCATGAACAGAATGATCACTACAAGTAGGATTATCTTCCACTAGTCGTTTTGAGAAAGAAAATACATCTTTTAAGCTTCTCATTCTCAGAAGCTTCATTTTTGGTTGTCTTTTCTTCTGCATTCCAAGAAAGGACAAAACATATTACATAATAAAAAACGAAAGCAAAAACGAAGAAGTTTAAGAGATGGAAATGAAAGTACAAAACCCATACATTTGAGTACAGCGTTGTTGATGATAAACAAGAAGAAGAAGGTAACAATCTCTCTCTCTCTCTATGTATCTTTCTCTAATGGAAGAGTGAAAGTAACATATCTTATATGAAAATAGGTGAAGGTATGTTGTGTTTGTTGTAGTAGTAATAATGGGTAAAGTAAGTTAGGGTAGTTAAGATTTGTGAAGGGGCATGAATGAGTGAGAGTGTGTATGACTTTACATTTGGATTAGATTTTAACCAAACATTTTGTTCGCTCACAAGCTTTATGTGAAGGATAATAGTCCCACATTGCTAATATCTCTATAATAAACTTAAAATATAATATGAAAGGGCCACTCCACTCATTGCCAATTGGTTTTGAGTTGGATGCCCGCAAACTTTAACATGGTATCAGAGCCAGACCCGTACGAGAGTAAGCCCAACGGCTACCGGTACATATAATGTTCACGTGTTAGAGGCCCACATAGAGTGCCCTACACGTGAGGGGGCGTATGAAGGATAATAGTCCCACATTGCTAATATCCCTATAATAAACTTAAAATATAATATGAAAGGGCCATTCCACTCATTGCCAATTGGTTTTGAGTTGGATGCCCGCAAACTTTAACACTTTATGTAGTACTCTAGTCGACTCAAGTATTTATCAAAGTGTGTTCACGTGCTTGTCTTTTTTATTTATTTGTCATACGAATTGAGATATTTAAGTTTTGAATACTCCACGATTTTACAGTTCTATTAGTGAATCATCTCACACTAATGATGTTTTGTATAGTTGTACTGGATGATCGGGGGCCTTGGATGTTTGACACGAAATACAGCTAAGCCTAAGTAGGACATCTCAATTTACAATTCTCTCTGACTATTTCCAAGTTAGATAGAGTACTCCATCCAACCAACATATGATGGTGTTCCAATTCAACACATGGGTAACTTAACTGGTCTAAATAAGGAAATTAGACAGTGATACTGATATGAAGGACTGAGTGTTTTTTGTTTGTCCATGGGCTCAGGCATTTGAATGTCTTTTAGATTAAACACATTTGCCTCTAAATCATGCGAAAATGATATCTCAGAGGACAGTTATGAAGAAAAACAAATTTTACTTGAGAGAAAGTGAGATTTATTTTTAGTATAGGCTAAAAAATGGTTGGACGGACACGAGTCATGTGAGCTGTTGAACCACCTCATCCCCTAGTCACCAATCCGAAAATCCCATCCCAATGCTGTCAACAACGACAACTTCCATAATTTCGGTTCAACTGCCGAGATCAAGCGCTATGATGAGGTGTTTTTGTTTGGCTATAGCTTATTATAACCAAGCGATAAAGAAATCAAAAAAGTACCACTATGGTGCTTGGCTATGACTTAGCTAGCCTCGTACTATGCTGACCGAGACCAAGTACCCGTCAATATAATTTTTGGGTCCCCACTAATATAACAGAAATATAAAGGAAAATAGTGGGATCCAAGTTTTTTGTTTTTTGACGGATACTTGGTATCCATCTCTATCGCTTGGCTAGAGGAGGGATCAGATGTGATCCCTCCTCTAGCCAATGGGCCAGATTATAACAAAGCCAAGCGTTTTCTCTCCCCATAGTACTTGCTTTTGAACTAGATTAATCTATAACCAAGCGATTTCTCTCACCATAGTGCTTGGCCTAAATGTCTGGATGATAATAGGGGCATTAGGCCAAGCACTATGGTGAGACCTTTCTCTTGGCACTAGCTTAATTACAGCCAAGAGAAAAAGGGGTCAAAAACTACCATTATGGGGGATAATTTCGCTTGGCTTACTGAGACGGGGTATCCGTCAGCATAGTGTATTATGAATACTTGGTATCCGTCTGAGTCAACTGGTTGACTTGACCAGACGGATATCGAGTATCCTTCTCTACAGGTTTTTTAGACAAAAAACACGCGAGTTTTCCCTTATTCCCTACTTCCATTTTTTTTTCTTTTCTCCTCCACTCCCAAACCTTTTTCCCCCCTTTTGATTTTCAAGGTGTTTTAGGTCGAGTTGTTGCGTGAAATTAAAAGGATTTGCTACATACTCATATGTTGAAGTGATGCCAATATGTTGAAATGTGATGATATATATACATATGTGCCGTAGGGTTGAGAATGGAGGAGGATTTTAATACCATTATAATTAATAGATATCCGGTTTCATCGCCGGATAATGCCGATCATAGGTTTAAACGCCCCCAGAGAGAAGATAAAGATAAGATAAGAAAACATCGAGGTAGTACAAGCCATTTTGCTGAATTGTATGACATTATTGTTCAGAATGCCCGTGCTAAAGAAATTGTCGATAATTATGGGTTTTGATCAATGTTTATAATGGATTATCCAAAAAGTAATGACAAGGCTCTTACCTACGGTCTTTGTGAAAGGTGGTGGCATACCACCAATATATTTCACTTCCCTAGTTTTGAGATAGGATTCACGCCATTGGACTTCACAAAATTATCGAGCATACCTATTGACCGAGGAATCCGCATAACATTGTCAAATTTTAGCTCTAAAGAATGGCATGATCTTGCACCACAGTGGATAGATTGTTTGCTCCCTTTCATAGGAGGAGAACAAGAATAATAAGTAGAAGAAGAACACATTGTTGTTTTGATAAAAAAACTTATCACACGAACCGAGATTTAGATTAGTGTGATAAGATCGGTTATTCTACCTAGACATTTCCAACCGAACAACATTGAGTGTCAAGAACAAATGGCAAAATAGTTCATGATGTGGATTATTGGTAATGTATTCTTCCCGAACCAGAACGATATGGTCCATCTTTCCTAGCTAAGGGTATTTAGGGATTTGAATATAGTCCACAATTACGATTGAGGTTCAACAATTTATGGTCATATGTTATGGAGTTTGAGGAACGGAGTAAAGCACGAGAAGGGTGGGCTCGAGTTCTTTGATTATCTATTAATGGTAACATATTCATACCCACTCTTAAAGTTTTCTTTGATGTTGTGTTGTATAACATTAATGATCAATAATCTTTTTTAATTGTTTTTGGTTGTGCAACCTTGGTTTTGGGCGTATTTCAGATGTCAATATCCCAACATAATTCAGTTGGTGGAAAAAGATTATGATCTATAGTCGGCTGGTCGTTTTTATGATAACACAGTAAGAATGAGAGTAAGAGGTCAACAAAGAGATACAAGTAGGCATTAAATTTTAATGGTCCGTAACCAAATTGACAACTACCCTATCTTATCGACAACATGAGAGCCGAGGTCGGAAAGTCGAGCAAGAGTTAAGGAAGATGTGATACATGCAAAAAAATTTTCTGAAGGTCGTAAAGTGTTTATGATCCATTTGGAAATTCCACCCTGTACTTGGGAGTAGGGATGCACAGGAACCGACCGGAACCGAAGGACCGAACCGGAACCGACGGAATCGTACCTGAAACGGACCGAACCGAGGGTACAGGTACAAAAAAAGAGAACAGAATACACTCGGGTACAAGGTACAGGTTCTACCTAGGAACCGACCTGTACCGGACCGAAGGAACCAGATAATATACATTGTGATGCTAAATACAGATTTCATGTGATTTTCTGGTCAGTATTCATATTTCTAGGTTTTATACATGTATTATTTCTTGTCATGCCACTTCCTGATACCTATTATTTTATTATTCATCTTGTTTGCATCTTTCTCTCAGTTCTCCACTGTTGGTTCTCACATTGAGAACCTGTGTTGAAACACATGTTTTTTAGGTAGAAGGTTGAGCAACTGCTTAATGCTGTCTAGTATTTTACTGTAGATGACAAGAGTAACTGATATGCATCTGATACCTGAGCTTAATTTGTTAGCCATGAAGTTTTATTAAGCGACTTTCTAAAAACAATGAAATAAAAATTGTATTAAGCAGATGTAAAGCAGATTTGAAGATTTACATCATAGTCTAACCAATCCACAAATATGTATACATCTGCCTAGAAGATTAGCATGCCTAGTTTTTCTATAGAGGTATTGGAATCCCTGTGAAAAGGTTATACATGGATAAGTTTTGGAAATTGTTTGTTTTGACCATCAGAGACCTCTTATCTTCTGTTACATATTCTGTAATTGTGACTTCATTCAAACTTTCTTTTAGTTGGAGCAAATTTAAGTAACCAGAATATAATAAACTCAGAGGAGTGAGGAAACAGATAAGCAGAAAAAAAGAGAGGAGAAACTAAAATGATCAAGAGTTGAAAGAGAAAAAAATGACATATTTGAATTTTAAAGATGGTGGCGCTCTGTTAAGTTACATTGTATTTTCTGTCTGCTATCTTCGTGGATATCTGGAGTATGTTACTTTTGGATATGTTATCATTGATATATTGTGTTTCTTGGCTAGTTTGCACAGGTGATAAAAAAAAAAAAAAGGAGGTACGGGACCGGAACCGTCCGGAAAAAAGGTACAAGTAGAAGAACCGAACCAAGAGTAGAGGGTACACGGTTCCACCAAGAACCGAGCCGAACCTACCTTTGTGCACCCCTACTTGGGAGAACGGTCTCAGACAAGTATGTGGAATATGGGTAATACCAGCAAATCCACCTGACACTACAATATATATTAAAAACGCCTACTTGTACGCCAACAATGGTCTTGATCCCTTAAAGTACGATGAGGTCCATCCTATCCATTACTCCGAGTTTTAGAGTCGAAACTCGGTCGGAAGATACTCCTCGATTGTTGAGCATCAAGGAAACAAAAAGATCTGTATTCTTCACAAGATCCTAATGCTTATCTTCGTGACCCACCAGGCCGAAGAAAATCTATATATACACAAGAGTTGGTGTGGATGGAACATCATTTATTCCCAAAGCTAGAAAAACCCTACCTCAGAGTGGCTAACAAAAATTCCAGGGCAACCAATAGACTCATTGGACATGAGTACATAAGTTTAGTCTCCATACCTAGTTATAATGTCAACTGGGGTACTACTATGAGTATCAGTTGTCTTACTAATACTTTAATGATATCTTAATAACGATGTTTGTTGGCAAAAGGTGAAATTAATATTTTTTTGTGTTTGCAGGAAATGTGGTGTCGATATAGTGGGGAAAAAGACCATCAAACTTCCGCTATGAATCATCTATCGCTCGACTATACAAGAGACTTGCGAGATCAACTTCATCCCAGAGAAGGCGTCACACATATACCTCGTGTCAGATCGTATCAGGGTGAGCCGTCGTGGGATCAAAGACAAGTAGTGTTTATCGTGATTCAGGAAGATCGTCTCGTTTTTTTGTACCAAACAGTCATGACGAGCAACTCTACCATCCTTAAGAGGATTCTCAATATGCCCCTCAAAGAAGGACAACATATCAAGACCATGGTTATGTACAACAAACATGACACACAAGCCATCCATCATCTTCTTATGTTATGGAGGAAGATCCTTTTTTGGGACAATATCATGGTTGGGATCAAAGATGTTAGATTAAAATGTTTGTTATTTTCTTATTTTAGCTTTTTAGATAACTAGTAATTTAAAAAGATTTCAAACGAGCTAACGATGTTACAATAGTTTTAGAATAACTGCTAGTTTTTTGAATAATGGATAATTTTACTGTTTAATAGATAGTTTTTGAATTCAAAATACTTTGGTTATTTTTTTACATAAAGGATCTCATTCTCCAAATGAAATTGTCCAATCATTGTTTTTAACTTGGCGAATTTTTTTTGCAGCGATTCACCAATGAAAAAGATGTTGGTCTTGTTCAAGCCTGGATATGCGTTAGAGATGATCCAGCTTATATAGATCGACCACATAACCGTTTTTGGGTCAATGTATTCGATACCTTTGTTGAACTAACGTGTAACTAAAATGCCAGAACAAAGAAAAATCTTCAAAATCGATTCAATATTATCAACAAAGAGGTGAAAATATTTATCGCGTGTCGTAAGTGCAACAAATTACTATAAATGTTTCCCACTAATACTAACAAGTAATATAACAATAGTAAAGATCGTTCCTACGAGGAGCTATGATTTGAGACCAAGGTGAAAAAATACTGGTTAAGGATTTCATCTTCCATCGCCAATCATGCTCCTCAATTGATTAGAATCATCATCCGTTCTCTCTTCGTAACAACAACCCTAAAATATCCCCAATCGATGTAATACTTTGTTACGCCTCCACATGTCAACACATACTGCAATCGCTAATATATGAACTCTGTTCCACCAAATAACCTAGTGCTTATCGCTAAGAGATTCAACTTGAGGAAAAAATTAATATCCGTGAGACGGGTTATTCATAGGCAATACATCGCACTTGTCGTGGCATATTCAACCTAGACCAAGATTTACTTGAGACTTCCTTCACGATTCGCACCGCTAGTGATCGCAAATTGCTATTTGTTGCTAAGGTTACTAATAGAATTACCTAAGAACCCTAACTAGCTGTAGAAAAGCTCCCGAGCTTATTTTATTTGCGACTTAAACATTCAAGAGAACCAATTATATTATATGAACATAACCACATAATTTTTATACACCGTAAAACATGAACGATAAAAAGAGATTTTGAATATTGATAATAATTAGATAGACTGATTCCATATGTTTAGGATTTCGGATTGCATCCTCATCCCCAACCAATAAAACAAAATTACCTAATCATAAATTTCTCAAAACCCTTGGAAATATATAATATAATAGGGAGAAGAAGAAGAAAAAAGTGTCACGGTTGTTCCCCTAAGGGGGAAAACCCTAATTTGCTCCAAAATTCCTTTTTCTTTTGTTGTAGATGATATGATGTTCCCATAAAAAAATATGATCTAGGAAGTCTTCTTATATAGGTAACCAAGTATAGGAGTGCCCGTGCTCAAATCTCGGTCATACTAGGTTTTGGAAACTCAAAAACATCATAAAAACCCGTAAAAAAGACCTAGTTCACGTATCTGCCTCAGCCACTTGCCCTCCGAGAATTCTGTCTTGCCTCGATGGCCTGACCCTCATAGGAAATTAAAAGTTTCCGAATTTTCCTTCGATGGCTTGACCTCCGAGATTTCTATCTTGCCTCGATGACCTGACCCTCCGATGCAATTCTGAACTTGTTTCTCTCATAACTTCATACGACGTCGAAATGACCTCATTATTTCATCGTTGGCTTCGTATTCTCGTTCTCTTGGAAATAATGATAAGAAATAATGGATTTGAATGAGTTCTATTAGGTCTTTGGCATTTCTCCCTTTGTAGCACTCCATTTCCACTTCTTTTAGAGATATAACCTAGTAAAAACATAAAGTACAAAAGTAACAATAATACAAAATAATTCACACAGAATCTAGCAAATAAGTGTAAGAAAATAGTACTCAAAATATGTAAATTATGCATTTATCAGAGAGGGGCAAAACATCTGATTGATATTCTAAATAACGATCCTCCTAAATCACGATCCTCTTGATGATGGATTTTGGGGACTAGGGGATTTACTTGAATAAATATTATGGGTATTAAGGTATTTACTTGAAAAAATATTTTGGGTAGGGTATTGGGAAGCCAGATTATAAATACCGGTATCTTCTTCCATATTCACGTCTTGATTTTGATCCTTTGTTTTTGAATGTCTTTCACCATATAATGTTCTAAATCGCGACTGAAACTTTTGATGGTTTCATTTAATATTGAGTTCTTGCTATTAGACCCTACATTAATGTAAATGATTCATAAGTTAGTAGGAAAAAAACATACAGACAAAAACTAATTCAAACAATTGTTGTGAAACTTAAATAGATAACTAACCCGGTTAATTTCATCTATGTCCGGATGATTAATTTGTGTTAACATTAGTAAGACATTTAGAAAAAATTTCCACTTCAACCTTGATAATGCTAAATCTACTTCGAATTCTAGAAACAATACGATTGTGAGGATTTCCACAAGAAGCTGGTACAAATTTTTCCATGAATTTCTCCCCAAACAAATTCATATAAGAATAATGAGTTCCTTCTTTCTTTAGATTACAAAACGCAGTAACAAGATGCATGTCTTTTACAAAAGAGCATTTCTTTCTCGGAATTTTTCCGACGATATTTTTGTCTACAAAAGAGATGGAGAAGAAAATAGAAGAGAAAAAAGTTTTGAGATTTTTTTTTAGGGGATTTAAGTATGAAATCAAGTTAAAAGAAATTGATTTGGTGTGATTTGAGAAGAAAAAGAGGTTGCTATATATATAGAAAATTTCTCAATTTTTGTAAAAATACCCGTTGGGATCCGTGGGTGAAAAACATAGAGCCGTTATTAGTAATGGATGACCAAGATCGGGTGTGAGAGAGGTATAAGGGAAAAAAAGGTCAAACAAATAAAATCACCGATACGGATTCTCAGAATCCGTCAATATTGTCACGGAAGCCTGGTATCCGTACCACCTCAAAGACGGATACTTGGTATCCGTAAAATGCTTATTTTAACGGATACTGGGTATCCGTCACTATTGCTTGGCTACAGCTGGGATCATATGTGTGCACTTTGCTAGCGAAGCCAAAGCTTTGAGCCACATTAAAGCCAAACAATGTCCCATAGTAGTTGTTTTTCCCTATATTTAAGCTATAGCCAAGCGAAATAGCTACCATAGTGCTTAGCCTTGGTAAGCAAATCGCTTGACTATAACTTTAATCTAGCCAAAAACAAGTACTATGGGACATCGCTTGATCCCTCTTCTAGCTAAGCTGTAGTCTAAAAACAAAAAATTGAGTCCCGCTATTTTTTTTTGTTTCTACTTTAATAATGTGGACCCAAAAATTATCCGTCAATATAAGCTAGGGTCCGACTATAGCCAAGACAAAAAACCATAGAGATGTTTTTGAACCCCTCTTTCTTTTGGCTATAATTAAGCTATAGCTTTCTCTTTGCTATGATAAAGCTATAGCCAAGAAAAAGATCTCATCATAGAACTTGGTCATCCTATATTCCTATATGCATTTTAATTTTTATGATGTAGGCAGACCGAAGATGTCCAATAACCTCGTTAAGGGCCACCCCGCCTTTTCTATTGAAAGACAAAGCTGTTCCTGCATTTCAGTGCTGGAGAAGAGGAGACTAGGAGAGAGTGGAGAGAAATCTAGGGTTCTTAAAACTGTCAATAAAGGTAAAATTGTGAACTCTAAAAACTTTCTAACCACAATGTTGATTTTGGGTTTCGTTGTTTCGTTGAGAATATTGAGTTTTTGATGGAAAGACAAACGTGGACGTTGCAGGAAAAGATTGATACTGAGTTAAAAGGAGTTCTTTCAGAGTTTCAAAATTTATCAAAGACGAGTTTCCTTATTAGTAAAATAAATGTTGCAGTAGGTTATACTATGTAAACAAGAAAATTTGGTGTGTAAAAACGTTGAAATTTTGTGTGTGTAATCTAATTCAATAGGAACAAGAAAAAGATGAAGAGGGAAGTGATGTATAACATTCAATTGTTGAGGATATAACAGTACTACTTTAAACCCTAATTTAGAGTGAGGATGTCTGAGGGTTCAAACGATGAGAGAATGAGACTGCAGAAAAGGTTTAAACTAGGCAGGTCTTGATCAAGATTTTTTCGAGGATTTTACAATCATTTTATAAAACACCGAGAAAAGGGTTAAAAATATGAAATAAACTTCTTTTTTGAAATGTCCCAAGTTTCTCTCATTCAATTATTTTTTAAGACCTAGTCATTCATGATTCATACCAGATATGCTCACTGCATTTTGATGGCCATAGAATTTTCTACCAGTGGTTGCAAGCAGCTGCTGCCTACTGGTATGTACAGTACTTAAGATTTTAAAGATGGTTTAATTATATTCTTTCACATCTAGAACCTAACAACACTGATACAATTGCTGCGTGTTTACAGTTCTTTCTTGGAAGAGTTTCAGTTATTTGTATAATCATATGTTATTGCCATAACAAGATAAAAAGATCGACTGTAAAGGATATCATGTGCAGGCCGGCATACATAACAAAGCTGGCAATAACCATTGCAGCATACATTAATGCATATGTTGTAAGAGTAGGGAAAGTTGATCAACAACTGAAAGATCCATACTACATAAATGATAAATATGAACCCAGTTTGAGATAGCTTAGGTAGCGACCGACCTTCCTGTATGAAATATGGTCCTTCTCATGCTTCACATACAGAAGTTGATCAAAGGGACCACATCCGAAACACGATGCAAAGATGGAAAGAAGCTATAATGGAATACCACGGATTGCAAGAACGAAAGTAACAATGTCTCCGAGCATCAGAAAGATAGCAATCTTCAGAAGGTGACAGTGATACTCCTTTCTTCTTTGGTTCTTTTTATATTAAAAACTAGAAGTTTTGTTGGTTCATTTGCATTATTTTTCTTTAAAGGATTTAGACTTGCATATTTTCTACGTACAATTCTTATCAGCTGCAACCATCTCTATGTGCCTCTCTGCACATAAATCACTTGCATAACACGTATTCATTGCACATGTAAACTGTAGCACCCATGGGCTATAACAAACTTCGGTTGGGTCATACTTAGGATGAGCATGGTAATCTGATGGTCCGTGACAGAATTAGGATCCCTGGATCCTTAGAGGCGTAGACTCAATTACACTCTCTAAGAAATCGTAAATCTGTACTTGGTAAGTGCAGGAGATCATAATGTTAGTACAAATTCAAATAACTGCAAACTGACATTTTTTTAAACATAGATGCAAAACCAGCCGAAAGGAAATGTGATGCAAGTAGCACTTTGTAGAGTGCTCTGTAGTTTGGTTTTTAGTTATTAGTATTGAATTTTTACTTTTTTGGTGTGTTTGTAATTTTGTATTAACGATTATGAAACATAATTCAAGATACTATATGCAAATCTTTGGTGTTTTTAGCAACTATTATTTTGAATTATTCAATTATTTAGTTGGAATCAATATGATATACAGCCACGAGAGTCTATATTTTTGTCCTGTATAGACGAAAAAACTCAACCTACATGAATCAAGTATTATTCAAGTATGAAGCAGCTTCAAGAACAGGTTTCATGATGTATCTACATGTAATTAAGGAAAATTTGTTTTTCCTTGATACATAAACTTGATATGTTATAATTTTCTAAAATAAAAACCGTAGATTTATCGTCTACTAAGTCCTAACTGTTAGACTTTCTGTCGTTTGCGCAACAAATACCTATTAATTTAAGCTAATTCTTGGTTAGTTTAAGATAATCTTGTTTAGTTATAATGCAGATTATGATGTGGTTTAAGTTCTAACTTTGTGTTTGTACTAAACTTAAGCCTAATGCTAGATAAGGTTAAAGCTAGCATGACTTGTCCCTTAAGTTGTTCATTTTAGCCATGAGGTGTCCTCCAACTCATGATGGAAAGGTTAGAGTGACATGTGGCAAGCATGACTAGGACTTACTTCTAGCCTCATACTCCCTCTATTTCAAAATGATACACGGAGGGAGTATGTTTTTATAGAGGAAAATATGTTTTCATCCATCATTAAGAAGTGTGAGGAAATAAAAGTTGATGATAAGTCATGAAAGCTATTAGTGACTTAGTTTTGTGTTTGTTCTATTTCCTTATTGTTCAGTCTGTTTTGGGTATGTACTATATGTTTGGTGTTGTGTTGTAGAGTATGTTAGCCCTAGGTACAAATTCTGATTTCAGCATGAGGTTAGCTTTATATGATGTTTAGTACTAAAGTATAAAGGTTATGAAGCTGAAATTCCAACACTAACAAGTCCTGACATCAATGTCTCTGTTCACAGGAACATCTTTAGATACTTATTCTTTATACTGCAGGACTCATTAGCAGCTAGCCCTTTGTTGTTTATCCTTGGTTGTGTATGTAATATATAAGTCCGGCCGGCTGACTTACTTGTCCATATTAATTATCACTCATTGACTCTCTTTCTCTTTGATCTCTCTCCTTGTCTAGTTTGTTAATTTTCTACAGTAATGTAGACATTTTCATTCCAGTCGTGTGGAACAGGTTTGTAGAGATTTCGTAGTTGTTTCTTTATTTAACATTTATTCATAATATTATATCTATAAGATATGAATAGTTTGTTCAAATTACTGTTTTTATTTACTACTTTGATTTATGTTTTCAGTGAATATTGTGTTTACTACTTTCCTGCTCACGTTACAGATAAATGCTTCAAACGCCATCAGGCAAAGGTCATACTAGAATTTCGTGAACCGGAGGCTACTTTTTTAGCATAATCAGGGAATGATTTTGCTATTTATGATCTAACCACTAGTTATATTTTCTCAAACTAGTCCAAGGAGGTCACTTAACTCTATCCAATGTCTACCTTCAGCTCTGATTCTCCACCTAGTGGTTCCGATGGGGGACTAATATTCCTCCGTGCGTATACTTATAATCATAAAAAAGTCTCCATATTCAACATACTAAATGATGCGATTTCACTAGAATTTATTTCTGATAAGTGGTGTTTAATGTTTTTGCAGGCGTCCTAGGGAGCCTAGTAGGATTCATAAATTTTGCTATGATCGTATGTTGTTGTGTACAAAAGTTCAAGAACTCCATCATAAAGGAATTGCAAGCTGGTAATGGATCCATAATAACAGCACCGCCTTATGGCTTGAATTGGGTTCAAGTCTGGAAGGTAGATGCAGCAACAAGAAAGATTCTTACACGAAATTGCTAAAGAGAAAATCGTCAGATTCACTGCACAAGAACTTTATAGTTTTATGAATAACTACTCGATAAGATTGGGTTCTGGTGGTTTTGGGGTCGTCTATGAAGGACAATTCCCTAATGGAATAAAAATTGCAGTAAAGTTCTGAATAGAAACTCTAACAATAAGAAAGTTGAAGAACAATTTATGGCAGAGGTAGGAACTATAGGTAAAACTTACCATATAAATCTTGTTAGATTATATGGATTTTTTTTGATCATTTAATTAGTGCATTAGTATATGAGTTCATGGAAAATAGCTCTCTAGACAAGTTCTTGTTTGGTGCTGAAATACACAAATCGAGTGGGAACTACAAGAAATCGCCATTGGTACGCGAAAGGGCTTGCCTACTTGCATGAAGAGTGTCAATAAAGGATCATTCACTATGACATAAAGCCTGGTAATGTTCTTCTTGACTCAAACATCTCCCCAAAAGTTGCAGATTTTGGGCTTACGAAGCTTTGTAATAGAGACATCACTCATGTATCCTGCTCTGGATATAGAGGAACACCAGGTTATTCTGCACTGGAGTTTCTTATGCATAGTTATCCAATTACACATAAATGTGATGTTTATAGTTTTGGGATGTTACTATTTGAGATAGCAAGGAAGCGTAGGAACACGAATGCCAACACGAACACAGATACTTTAGATTGGTTTCCAAAGAAGGCTTGGGAAGAATTTGAGAAAAATGGATTGAAAAATTTAGTTACGATGGAGATAAATGGGATTGAAGAGAAGGATAAAGAGAAGGTGGAGAGAGTGTTCATGTTAGCATTGGGGTGTGTGCAAGACTCCTGAATCAAGACCTTTGATGAGTACTGTAGTGAAGATGTTGGAAGGTGGAGTTGAAATGCTACCTCCACCAAATCTATTTCGATATCTTTATGGATTAGGCACTGGAGATGTAGCTGGAGGTGCAACTGTTTCGAGTAGTTAGTACTAACAAATTCGTCTCGGTATGAAAGTACTACTCCAGTCATGAGGAAGTATGAAATGCAGATAGCTAGTTCATGAGATATCTTTGTAATTAGTTTTCCTTTTTGTAAGATTTTTTAATACAGTTCTCATCTTACTTTGTCCTTGTTTCTTTCTTTTATCCACCTGTAATTTCAATTCTTGTAATTTCTGTAACCTTACAAGTTTAGTATAATCTGCGACTGCAATGACAAAGAACAGTAACTATGAAATCAAATTGCTCTGGGAAACCTCAATGCTGTAGTTCCTCATGGATTTGATATCAGGGAGAGCGAGCAAGAAAACTCTAGACTTGTCACAGCTGATTCGAGTTCCTTTTATGTTCATTATGTTAATGCATGGGAACCTAAAACGACCAAATTGCTAAACTAATGTCACATAACCCTACTTATATTTTTCGAAAATACTTCAGGCTATCCTCACTCAAGCCGATGTCTACTGACGATGTTTTTCATGCAACAGAAAGATGTCCAAGTCTTCAGAAGGTGACATGGAAGTTCTTCTCTTCATTCCTTCTTTGAGTGTTGGTTGTACTGACGCGGTTACGGACTCAACGCGACGTAAACACAGATACGACAAGTTCCCAAAATTAACAGGACATGGACACGTTTATATATAATAGTTAAATACTATTTATATATTTGGATAATAATATTAAATATATTAACTATGTATATATATGAGCCTCATAATATTATTCTTATTAATATATTATAATACATCAGTATATTTGATTGTGTATAGTGTGTGTTGGTTCTGCAACAATGAAAAACACTAAACAAAGGAAATTGTTAAGGTTAAGAAATCTCTGAATAGATACACACAATGGACAGAGCCACCTGCTCAGCAAATTGTCCTTAACACAATAGTCCGCGGGTACTCCTCAAGAATGAGAGATGCTATACCCCCACAACGGAGATGTGTCCAGGATAAAACTGCCCGTTATGACTTGTATAAGCACAATACAAATCACCCTCAAACGAACTCAACATCAATTGATATGGAAGAAAATAAACAAGCAATGTGCGTAAAACAAAGCAAGAAGAGGGGAAAAGAGCTAGGGATAATAGCATGCTCTGGAGTGAGTTGAAATGATGAAATTGTTTTTCTTTTATAGCCAAAAGAAGAGAAGATAATCAATGGCCAATCAATTCCGTGCATGAAGCACGACCATTAAGTTTAAACGGAATTAAAACGGTCAAAATATTTTCTTCATTAATTCAGCTAAAGCTCGCCGGGTCAGACGCCCCCATAATTAAAGCAAAATTTATTTTGGTTTTAAATTCTTTAAGGAAAAAATATTTTGTTCAAAAAGGTAAGTCTTGGTTGGCCCGCAGCCTCAGCTATGTCCGAACCCGCAACCATACTCATTCCTGCAGCAGTAGCCACAGTCACACCCACACCCGCAACCGCAACCACAACCACAACCGTAGCCGCAAGTCCACAAGTCCGTTAGCCGCAAGACGCAATCGCAATGCACCCGAGCCCGAGCCCATGCGTGCGTGCTTCGGTGCGAAGCACCGCACATGTGTGAAAATCATGGTTGCACCAACTAGCCCATAGCCTTAGTCCTCACCCAACCACAAAAATGCCTAAACCCCTAAGGGCCATCCCTTAGAAGCAACTTTCTAGGTAATAAGAAGAGGAATCATCTTTAGTTTCTCCAATGTGGGACTAAAGGTTCATTCACAAAAGTGAAAAATGAGCTAGTGTTCTTTAGTGACTTCTATGTCTTAAAATCCATTCCCACCAAGACCAAAAACAATTAAAGTTCGTTTTTCTCCAACAGTGTGTATATGTCCAAAGTAAATTTTTTGTTTGTGAAACATATGTTCAAAGTAAATGATAGTCATAAGACACACGTCCGTGCAAGGGTAATGGTGGGAAAGAAATCACATACAAAACCTAGAAAACTAGTTATCTCTACCTCTTTCTCAGCCGTCTCTTTCTGTATTAACATCTCTCTCTTGTGTCTTTTCCTCCCTCATTCACAGACTCACCATACTGAGTTATACTAACTTTCTTATTTTTGTCTTCACTAACAACAACAACTTCAAAGCATCATCAATCTTAAGGAAATATCTAACAACAACTACAGTTAAATAGCATGATTAAGCTGATTTGTTTAAGAAAAATTAATGTGAAGATCTGCTCTTTGGGTTGGTAATGTATTCAGATAAATTAAGATCTGTTCAAGGGAAGATGAGGATATGCTTGAAGAAAAATTCAACAACAAATTTACAATATCATTACAGCAAGACATGAATTTATTATGTATTTTATGACTTAATCTAGTGTCAGATCGAAAGATGTCTAATGTTTTTTGATGGGATTGTTCTTATGTTATGTAATTAGTTAATGAAATTAAACCAAAAGATAAACCCTAACCAAAAGAAAAAACGTGTTCAGCCGTGAATGAGAAGCGTCCAAACTAAAAACACATGTGACCAGCCGTTTCAGAGAAGCGTCCAAACTGAAAACACGTGTGACGCGCTCATGTGCACGTATGACATGCGTCGGGTCCACATCCCGCGTCCTACCTATGTCAGACGCGGACATGACCTAAATTTAGGCGCGTCAGTCCTACCCAACAGAGAAGCGTCCAAACTAAAAACACATGTGACCAGCCGTGTCAGAGAAGCGTCCAAATTGAAAACACATGTGACACGCTTATGTGCGCGTCCGACACGCGTCCTACCTGCGTCAGACGCAGACTCGACCTAAATTTAGGCGCGTCAGTGCTACCCCGTTTGAGTGGCTTATCTTCTGATGCAAAATATGATTTTTTTTCTTTCAAATAATATTGTAAACTAGAGGTTTTGTTGTTCTTATTTGTATTATTTCATTTCTTCTTAAATGATCCAGACTTTCATATTTGGCAGATTTGGATGTGTTGTCTAACTTTCTGCTCTGTTCCGAAGAGATTTGTATTCGAAAGTGGTAAAATTATGTTTCTTGGAAGAAGAATATATAGGCTAGATCCTTCCACACTATCTTATCACCTCAGTAAGGGATATATTTGGTGCTTCTGACAAAAACTATTGGGTTTTTTTCTTTGTCGTTCAGTCATGGCAGCCCTTCAGCTGTGCGCATGCGGTATTACTCTCTTCTTGTTTTACCTACGATGCTGACGTATATTTGGTACATTAGAATTGGAGGATCAACTAATGATGTTGGGATTTGGCGTTGCATCGATATGTTACTTCATACTTGTGACCTGTAAGAGGTAACAAATGGCAAATTTTTGGCTCAACAATTTTGAAGGTACTCATTGTAAGATTAATGATCTAAGTTGTAAAGAGTAAATGAATTGTATTATTAAGTTGTAAAATGAATATTACTGAATGAAATACAGGACATTGCTATATATATATATATCAGGTGGACATAACAGAAAGGTATAACGGTAAATCAAGAAATGAAAATAACAAAGTTAAAGGAAAAGGTGTAACTGATACCGTTAAGATAACTAAGATATAGATGAGCAAGCTAGTGTTGTACTAACACAAATGGACCCACTGTAAGGGTCTAACACCTCCCCTCAAAATGAGCAGAAAAATAGAGCATTAGTTTGGCATGCATCTTTAAAAATAACATCTTTGGAAGTCCATTTGTAAACAAATCAGCCACTTGATCCAAAGTAGGCACAAATTCAATACGCAGAAAACATGTTGTAACTAAACCTCAACAGTGTGATAGTCCATTACAACATGCTTTGTTCTAGCACGATAATCTGGATTAGCAGCCAAACTCCTAACAACAAGTTGTCACAAAAAACAGTACAAGGAGTGAGTAAAGGAACCTGTAACTCATTGAGAAGAGAGATGACAAACATCACATTAAGACAAGATGGGAACGAAATGTAAGCAAGGTTCGCTAGATGGAACCTTGATGAAATAATCAAGGAAGTGGTGAATAATTTTGACGATCTCTGCAATAAACCAGAAATTTTCTCCAAGGTAAAAGCAACAACAGTTCTTGTTTGTTTATAATTTTTAATGTCTGAGAATTGAAAATTTCAATCATTTATTTGGTTGCACCTTATTCCAGATGAAAATCAAATGATGGAACCAAAAAAAGGTTCCATAGTTTATTTAATTTCAACTTATTAATCATAACTTTTCTTGTGTTCCGTAGATGAATGTGGGTTACCGTCAGGGATCCTTCTTGCTTCAATATAATGAACAAGAAATACGCTTGGTCCAGCGTATAGAGGAAGGGGAAATTCATGTTGAAGATTACATAGATGGTGATGGAAATGAAGAGGATAGTGCAAGTGAAGAGATTGTTGGTGAAAAAAATGAAGAGATTTTTGGTGAAAGAAATGAAGAGAGTGTTGGTAATAGAAATGAAGAGAGTATTGGAACTGGAAATGAAGATACCACTTACAAGGAAAAATATAAGTGGGCGAGAATTTTGATTGAAAAGCTTACAAGCGTTGGTGACAATGGGCTTTCGGAAGAAGATCAATCAGTTCTTGTAAAATATGATGTTGAAGATAAGTTAGAACCAGTGAGGAAGACTTACGTGAGACAGAAACGTAAGAGAGATGAAACAGAAATAGTTTCAAACACTGAACAAGATGTGGAGGTGATATGTTGAATCTTAGATGAGTTAAATATGATATTGTTTATTTGTGTGTGTTGGGTTAATGGTAGTATCTAACATATGTTAAATATCGCAGGAATTAATAACCAAAGCTATAAATATTATGGATGAAATGATAGAACAAGATGCTGGTAATGTTGAGGTTGAAGAAGATAGTGAACAAAAGTATGACAATTATGAAGTGATAATTTACTTTACTTTTATTTGATTTGATTTGTTTGTTGTCATTGAATCTAATTTTTTTGAAATCAATAAATCTTGCAGGTAATGAATATGTCTGAAGAAACAGAACAACATGATGCAGTGGAACCTGAAAAGGTTTCAGCTCATGAAGAAGTTCAGATTCAACATGATGCAGTGAAACCTGAAAAGGTTTCAGCTCATGAAGAAGTTCAGGAGCAACATGATGCAGTGGAACCTGAAAAGGTTTCAGCTCATAAAGTTCAGATTCAAGGATTAACTGAAGATTTGGAGGATTCTTTGTTGGAACCAGAAAAGGTATCATCAACTGAAGGAGAAGTTCAGGAGCAAGAGATGATGGAACCAGAAAATATTTCATCAAATGAAGGAAAAGTTCAACAACTGATTGAAGAGATTTCGGAGTTAACTCCGAAAACAATTGAAGATTTGGAGGTGGCTGAGAAAGTAGAATCTGAAATCAAAGGGAAGAAAGCCAAAGATAATATAATGGAAGAAGTTTTGGAGATAACTCCAAACACAACTGAAGATATAAAGGTGGCTGAACAAATTGAATCTTCTTTGTCGAAGACTAAATTGAGGAGTGCAATAGAAGAAGTTTCTGAATTGACTCCAGACACAATAGAAGATATCAGAGTGGCTGAGAGAGTAGAATTGGAAACGAAGAAAATTTCTTCATCAAAGTCAGAGATACAGATTAAAGTGTCAACTCAAAGCCAGAGTTCAATTGATGAAATTATTCTTCAACAAATGGAAGATGAATATGCAAACAATACTTCTACATCAAAGCCAGAAAGTAAAGGCATGTGCTACTACTCTGTTATAAACATGGAAAATGATGTAATTTCTTTAGAAGATGATGTGCCTCATTTCGAGTTGGGATTGACGCAAACTGACAGTGACAAAGAAGATAGTGAAGACGTCAGTCCCGAAAAAAAAGTGAGTAACATAATCTCAAGGATGAGAAAAACCAAAAGGAGCATGCAAGCACATGTTAAGATGCAAGATTATACACCTGGAGAAGCTAAGAAGAAGAAAAGAAACAAGACTCGTTGTATGAGCAGAAAGCAAACTACAAAGTTAGAGAAAAAATAAAAAGAGAAAAAGGAAGTCAAGTTGAAAGCATTAGACAACTTAAAAATTATGCAAGTGCTGGATTCAAATGAAAAACCGATTGTGTGCAGATATTTTAAAATGCACAACGAAAGGTAAGTGGCATTCATACCATTAAGTTTTTTAGTTTCATAATTTAAGTGTTTCAGTTTCTTTTCTTCTTCTTAAATATTTAATTTGTTTTTCAACAATTTAACAACAGTGATATGGCTTAGGAGAAGAAAGATCTGGGAATGTACATTACAGGAAGGAATATGAACACCTTGATAAGAAAAAGTAACACTGCAGGAGATATGATTGAGTTCTACATGCTCAAATTGCAAAAAAAACATATCAAAGAACATCAAGAAACCAGATGGCGCTCCTAAGTACAAAAGGGAAGTTTTTCTAAGCACATATGTCTATGTAAGTTTCATTTAAATTCTCTTATACAAGTGTCTTTCTGAAAACGATGAAACCAATTTTGGTTTCATCAAATAAGGTTTCATCCGTTTCAATTACATTTTTCTGTAAAAATAGGTTTCACTGATTTTCATCTTGGTTTCATCTGTTTGTAGCATGATGTTAAGTTTCATCTGTATAAGATTAAAAATTAGAATTTAATTTTTGATTTTTTAATGAATTTCAGACACTGCACTCAATCGGGCAAAGTTGCCACACTGCAATTGAAGTTTTCGTTGACAAAATGGATTACATTCCAGAATTTGTATTCGTTTCATTGCTAACAAAAATAAGTAAAAAGTCATATCACTGGACATTGTTAGTCTTTGATAGTGAGACTGGAGAATTCTCTCACTACAACTCAATGGACTCCACTGAAGATGAATGCAACAAAAGTGCTGAAATCATGAAAGAAACAATGGTCTCAGCATTCAAACAACATGTTGCAAAGCTCAGCCTAGACCCGACAAGTCAAACAAAAGAATTTATTTTGAACACCTTTTGTGCTGTCAACAAGATGTGTAAGTACTTTTAAAAAAAATTGTGATATCTTCATTTCAATCTTTTTTTGTCTTTTTCAATTTAAAGATATTGTTTTGTTAATTTCAGGAATGATTGCAGACGTCATGTTTGCTATTACATGAAGAGCCTTTTGAAAGGAAATTTTTCATCCGAAGAGCACATAAAACAAAAGGTGCAAAATATGAGGCCAAAGTTGGCATGCAAGATACTCATTGACAAAGTTGCAGACTATGAGTCCAAAGTTGCAACTTAAAGTTATAATGGAGAAAAAACGGGCAAACAAGGGTGGAGGAGGATTACTTGCAACATCAAGGAAGATGAGTAACATGAAGATTCAGTTGTGCAATTGTTTGGTTTCTTTTCAGGTGTGTCTCGTTAATGGTGGCAGAGAAAGAAGACTGATGGTGCATTAATGGTGGTTGCATGTTCATGGAAGAGAAGATGCAGTTCATGGTGGTAAAAAAACAGTGAAACAGAGTTTGGGTTAGAGTTTGTGAAAAAAAAAGGTTGAAACTAAGAACAATGTTAATCAATTAGTTTGTGGTAAAATACAATGGTTGTCCGTAAAACATCTCATTCAATGATTTGTAAACAGAGGGTAGCTAAGAACAATATTTTCATCAGTCACTACTCTTAAGTTATAAAATATGTTGTGATATTTTTCTCTTAATCAAGGATGAACATCTTATTCCATGATTTGTTTCATCTTATTACAGGACGATATTTTTCTGTTAATCAATACTTTTTGTTTCATCTTATTCCAGATGAAAAAACATGATGAAACCAGAAAAGGTTCCATCATTATTTTTTGTTTTCATCTTGTTCCAGATGAAAAAACATAATGGAACCAGAAAAAGTTCCATCATTTGTTTTTGTTTCATCTTATTTCAGATTGAAAAAAACGATGAAACCAATAAGGGTTCCATCATATTTTTTGGGTTCATATTGTTCCAGATGAAAAAACATGATGAAACCAAAAAGGGTTCCATCAACTTAAAGATATAAAAACCCTGAAGAATGTGAAAAACTATGAAACCTATTTTGGTTCCAACAATTTATAAAAGCCTGCAACTCTGACAAACTTAATCTAAAATTAAAAAAACATGAAAGACCTGGAGCAAATTGAAATTTTAACTGTAAAAATTATAGAAAAAAGAATAATAAAAATATGTAGATTAAAACATATAGTATTCTAAACCTGTATTAGTCTAAACAAAAAAAGAAAATGAAAGTCGATGAATTGTTGTCAAAATGAATTCACATCTGCCGCGCAGGGCATGTCCTTCGGTTATGGGCACTCAAAACATGGCAGCTACCACAAGTTCTCATCTTCTTATTAGGAACTGAACCTTTATTAGGTATTCTCTTCTTCTTCCTTGGACGACCTGGTTGTGGTAGAGCATCAGGACCAAGAACAAGAGATTTTGGAGACACAATCGAAGGCTTTTCAACTGTGGGGACAAGATTAATTGGTCTTGCATAGGATTCACTGGTAGAACTTTACTGTAAAGTAGAATTCAACATACTTATAGGATCTTCTTCATTTAGCATGTTACAACGGATAGCTTGGGCACAAGGAAAACCGTTGATGCGCCAGCGGTTGCAAGAACATGTTCTTCTTTCCAAATCAACCTTTTGCGTTAATGTATAATGAACTTCAAACACATATTGCGACGACTTGGTGACACTGTATTCACGGCCGTGCATCTTGTTGTTGTACAACTCAATTTCAAATTCTGGACATAAAGTTTCTCGCCACTTCAATAATGTTGCACATTATTCGCGACGTACACACATTTGATTCATAAGCTTCACTCTGATCTCATCAACCATGATGGCTATAGGCTTCTCTATCTCTTCAACGATCCAACTATTGAAACTCTTAGCAATATTCAAACACAACCTACCATAACGACGACCCGGGAAATAAACACTTGCCCATTTATCAACCGGAGCTCTACTCAGATAATCTTGTAATTTCTGATTTTTGACCTGCAACAAATTCTCCCAGTTCTCTAAAAATTTTATATGTGTATTAGCATAAGCACATTTTTCAAACAACCCAAGCACATAATTGTTATAAACCTTACTGGACTTCGGCAAGTATGTATTGATATTGTTCTTCATATGCCAATAACACCAACCATGAGCAGCATCAGGGAATACATCAGGGATTTGATTCACCAAACCACTACCTAGATCACTCACAAAAGTAAGCTCTTTGCGCATAGGAGAAAGGACTTGATTCAAATTCTCCAAAAACCATTTCCAGTTGGCGTCATTCTCCGAAGAATCAACAACATAAGAAAAATGATAGATTTATGAAAACAGAACAGAAAAAAAATGTCTCAGCATATAAAAAAACGATGAAACCAGTTTTGGTTTCATCAAATAAGGTTTCATCTGTTTAAATTACATTTTATGTAAAAATAGGTTTCACTGATTTTTATCTTGGTTTCATCTGTTTGTAGCATGATGTTAGGTTTCATATGTATAGGATTAAATAACAAACCTATTTATCAACTCAAAAACAAATAGAATGTTTAAGAAACTTACCGTCATTCCCGGTTAGACCTGTTTTTGCCATGATATGACCAAGGTATTTGCCTTCAAATGGGATGCATCAAGGAATAACAAAGGACGACAGTAATTGAATCCACGAATACATGCTCCGAAACAGATAAACAATCTCTGAAATTTTTGAGTCCCATTTTCAACTTCCAAAACAACACGAGATCCAGGATTGGTTTCAGTCAATTTGTTGGTATACCATTTCAAGTACATAAATGATTTCTCATTCTCTCCCCATGTAATATTCAATGCATGCCTCTTCCCTGCATATGCATAATAACGACTAATGTCAAAGCCATACTCTCTTGTAAAATGATTCATAGTATCCTTTGTCTTCTTCTTTGGATTCTGTTTAATCTCTTCAAGAATCAAGCTACTAATTAGTTTCTTCGACAGATGTGGTCTGTTTACAACTCCACCACAACAAGTATGCTTCTTATTTAACTCCTTGATAATAAAATGACTACCTTCAACACCATCAATAGAAACAACATATATATGCCATTCACATTTTTATTCTTCCTTCTTAGAACAACATGCACCAATCCTCAACTTCTCATTCCTTGTCATCTTAAATGAATACCCAAATACTGAATGATATTTCAACAAATCAGAGCGAATTTGTTGAACACCTCCATTAAACACCTGATTGACACCCTGAAAAAGGCATAACCAATGCGCAGACTTCAACGGTTCTTTAACTTTATTAAGGATATCATAATCAACTAAATTTGTAAGTGCTGCATGCTCAAAATATATAGTTCCTAAACTTCGTGGATGCTCATATGGTATGATTCCTGAAATTTATGCACTACAACTAGAGGACTCATCTCTATGCCTTACATGTAACTCAAGAGATGGAAGCTTATTAAACAAAGTAAATAAAGAAACCGATTGGAGATCAAAATCAGAATTGATAATCTTTTGCTGATCACAAACTATGTGGAAAATTTCTATAGAAAGAACAAAGAATTGACACCAACTTGAACATATACTACCTTCAAATCACAAACAGATGCTTGTAGACCAATACGATAAGATAATGTATCCTCTTTGTGAAATATAACAGCGAGAACAAATTCCATAACCTACATAAAAAAGTATGAAACCAAAAGAAGTTTCACTAGATGTGAATATAAACAACAACAAACAACAAAATTTGAATATTAACATCAACAACATAACAAAATCTGATTCCAATATACAGGACAAGGTATGAAACCAAAAACATTTTCACTAGATGTGAATATAAACAACAACACCAACAACAAAATTTGAATAAGAACATCAAAAACATAGCAATTTCTGATTCCAATAATCTACAAAGAAAAAGTATGAAACCAAAAACAGTTTCATTGGATGTGAATATAAACAACAACACCAACAACAACATTTGAAAGTTGAATTTCAGTTTGAGATGAATGCTTGAACTACTACAACAGCTTGAACCGAATGAGAATATGATCAAAATTGAAAGAATAAACTGAAACTTCAGTAGGAATCTTCAAAACACGAACAATTTGAAGTTACAGTTCCTGTTCTTCACTTAAACAGAAGCGAAAACGAGTTCGGTTCTTCAAAAGTTTGATAATCAAATAACAACCAAAATCAATAAATCGAAAATTAAAATACAATCAAAATCATAATAAGAAAACCAAAATCAAAATCAAACTTACCTGATGAAATACAACTGAAGCTGAGTTTCTGTTCTTCACTTAAACAAATACGAAAAGGAACTCGATTCTTCAAATAATCAATGGATTTTAAATTTCAGTGAAACAGTTTGAGATGAATCGAAGTTAGAGTTTATGTTCTTCACTTAAACAGCTACGAAAACGAACTTGGTTCTTCACTTAAACAGCAACTGAAGATATGTTTCAAATTGATTTAGCTACCATCAATTTGGAGAAGATATCTTTTGTTTCAAAAAACCCTAGCCAAAACTCTGTTCTTAGCTACCAGCAGAATCAAAATCTCTAAACTTGATTTAGCCGATTTCCTTTCACCAAAACTAAGATTTGATTTAACATTTATTTCCATTTAAAACTTATAGATTATATAGGAAGGGAAACTCAGGTATATTGAAAAATACTAAAAACTAAATTTAATCATTATTAAGGGAAATGGGGTTTTAGTTTCATTTTTAATTAAAATGGTTTTTGTTTATAAAAAATAATATGGGAGGGTTTTTTGTATAAAAAGTTTGTTCACCTTGGTTTTTTATACCAATTTATGTTGTGTTAAAAGGAACTTTCAGTGTAGTATCCACGAATAAATAGATAGGTATATAATTTTTTTTTTTTTTTTAGTTTTAGTTATACACGATATATGTTTAAACCTCAGTTTATAGAGATTAGATGACTTACTAGTATTTGGGTACGGAAAAACTCAGGTTGCATATTGTTTGTACCTAAAAATTGCTTCTAGGCAAAACAATGTACTGTTAAAGTACTTTTTTAGGTTCAAGGATCAAAATCGTATAAAACGAATCCAAACAAAAAGAATGTCTGGCTACCTTTTGCTTCGGTTAAAAAAGAGGAGATGGGGAGGGAAGCAAAGAAAGTTGAAGGAATTTGTGTGTATTGAATGGTTTGTAAAGATGAAGAATAACAAAGCATATGAGAATGATTTTCTATCTATTCTCAGTTCTGTGTTTGAAATGGGCTAAGCAACCTATTTATAGTAATTGGGATCACACACTTTCCTTGTAAAATAGTGGAGGTAGTGGGGAGATGGAGAGATGGAGGTTGTGGAAGCAACCGTCCACTTTGTCTTGGGAAGTTTCTGAAAACTTCCAGATCATTACTCCATCATCTCTTCAACCGCTTCAACCATTACCACTTCCTTTGTAACTTTATTTTCATGGGGTATTGCTACGCCCATGTTGCTGTAACCACCAGACCAAACCCCATGTTTAATCCTCCCATGTAATATAATTTGATGTCTCCTAGGATTTAGTGGAGTCATGGATTCAAAACCATAAGTCTTGTCATAAAATAATGATATTAGTAAGCTTAGCATGGCAATAGCATATTCGTGGCGTGTTTGTAGCCTGTAATTTGTTCTTAGTGACAATAATACATATAAGTGTTATTAGTTCAACCGTGGTGTTGCTAGCACGAGTATAGTGGAACGATGCAGTAGAAGCAGGTCATGGCGCGCCAGCAACAAGGCGTGGCGCGGCAGTAGTACAAAGTATGACGCGGCAGTAACACAAAGCATGACGCTGCAACAATACGACAACAGTAGTGCAGAGGCAGCAGGTGCTAGTGCTAGCGCTTCTTTATGACTTCTAGTGTGGCTTTGTTGATTTTGTTGGCTTTATTAGCTTCTGCATGGCTTTGTTAGTTTCACGCATTCGTGCTAGGAGCATGGCTAGGGCTTACTACGGCTTGTGCTTGTTGATGCAAGGGCCATTGCTTATGTGCCATTGGTATTGGCATTTGCTAATGGTGTGACCATGACTATGGCCTATTTAGGGTTTCTCAGTCTTGTGAGATTTAATTGTTAGCATTTATGCTTAATTTTTATACAGTGCATACTAAACATCTTTAAAAGATTCAGTCGTAGAAGTTTGCAACTTGAAATTATGCTTGATGCGACTCTGGAATTTAGATGGTATGCATCTAATTAGCGTTTTCATTCAGATATGGCATTGCCTCTATTCTGAATGTTTGCAATTTTGTATAGCCAGTCATTCTGTTTTATACAAGTAGTTCGCATGGATGCACATGAAATAACGAGGATTTAATTGATTATAGCTCCAAAATTTCTGCGGTGCATATATATATGTAAAATAGCTACATGGTTAATTTAGCCAGGATCTAAATATCCCTTCTCAATTTTATTTCAGAATATAGGATAAAAGTAGTATTCATAATTATGATGCTTGTCAGAAATTAATGTATATTTCTTTCACACTTCTGTAGCTAGGCAAAAAGCAACATTAAAAGGGGAATATTACAATTTTCTCCCTTGTCAAAAACTCACCATCAACATTAAGTCCCCTGCTTAGCGCGGAACGATAATGTGTTTCGATGTAAGCAATATATGGTGATATATATATATATACTGTTATAAGTAAAATAAATCAACAAGTTTTAGTTTGTCGTACATTACTAGATATTCTAATTTGATGACGCTCCAATAATGTTGAATAATTGAAGGAGTAATAGTTGATGTAGTAGTGTATGTAGGATGATAGAGCGTCGTGTGGGTAGCATAAACTAGTGAAGTGTGGCTGATTTGCATGATGAAGAAATCAAAATTGTCCCGTGTATAGCACATGAGCATGGTTCCAAATAGGAAATCCTTGTTTGACCAAGATTTGGAAACTAATCACTATAAAAGGGAGTAAAACCCTTATTATTTTTTCATTCTTTCCATCACCACCACTGACCTTCTATCTCTCTCTCTTCCCAGGCAACAACAACAACTCCTTCACGCCGGCGTCACCATCGTCTTTCACCGCCGGCTAGCTCTCTGCCGTTTTTAGTGAGCTAATGTTCACGTGAAGACAAAAAAATATGTTTTTTTTACGTGAGCTACTACTCACATATTTCTTTCTTTTTTTTTTTAATTTTTTTTTTTTTAGGGTGAGTACTAACTTGCTTTTTCAATTATCATTACTTGTTCAATTGCATTATATAAGTATGCTATTGATTTGACAATTGTCTTTTCTGGACAACATCTTGCAAGTAAACCCTAATTCCACAATTTGTTGCCTTTGATTGTAGAAATCCTTCATTGGCTTCATTGTGCTGTTTAAGCTTCAACCAGGTATGCTAGGGTTTATAGAAACCCTTCTTGATTTTAATTTGTATATATAAGTATGTATTTGCATATCCATACTATTTATACATAAAACAACACCAACCTTGTGCATGATTGTTTAGTTGTTGATGTGAATATTACTTGACCCCATTGTAGATGTCTAATAATCACGAAGATGATGTTCCTACTGCTTCTAGTCGTGACGGAAGCGAAAATTCTGATATTTTTTCTCTAGATGATGTGCCCAGCATCCATGATAAGTTCTTTGATGGTGTTGTCGAAGAGGCCGCTGCCCCTGATTATGTTGGAAATTTTATCCCGGATATTAACAACGCTCCTCAGCCTCAGAGTATTTATCCACATGGCCTTGTCAGGTGCTCTTTGCAGAGAAGAGAATACATGCCTTCGTTTGTTGACTTTAAGGCATCCCAAACTCATTTATCTTAATGGGCAGGATGGTCTAAAGTTATGTTGAAGAATCCTCAGGTGAAGCTGGTTTTAGAGAATGCTAAGATATTCCATGCCATGCGAGTATCTGATACTTTGAAAATCAATACAGGCACGAAGGGTCTGCTTGCATTTTTCTCACGTTGGTGCGATCCAAATCCATTCATCAGCATGTGCTTGGGGTGAGTTAACAATCACTTTGGAGGATGTGGTTGTTCTGCTGCAATTGCCAGTTATTGGTAGCATTCCCCTCGAATTGTCTGAGCAGGAGAAGAAATATGGAGTCCGCCTTATTCAGAAGATGAATGAGTTGCAAAAGTCCCATCGTTGCAATAGTAAGAATTATACAACTTGGATTGATTACTGGTGGAACGGTAGTACAAGCGTCGATGGTCTTGCTGTTGATCATCCTTTTTGTATTGCTGCATTCCTTGTACTTTGGCTTTCTAGCGACATATTCGAAGATTCTCCTGGAGGTCAACTAAAGGCTCCACTTGTTCCACTTGCTGTTGCACTTACCGGTTTCTTCCTCTTGGTAATTTGTTCCTAGGTACTTTATACACTCATTTGGATATTTTCACTCGTGACATGGAGACTTCCAATGGTTATGCGAAGGTAGAATCTTTTATCCATGTTATGTTTATGCAAGCCTAGCTTTGGGAATATTTTCCTGAGTATGCACCAAAGACTCGGCCTTCTTTTCTAAGTGAAGGGGACAGAGTATGCTAGAATACTTTATTGGAGTAAGAAGAAACCCTCATATGTTAGTCTTATCAATTTAATGGATAACGAGAAGAAAGTGAATTTCATACCTTGGGGTTCAAAGGTTCCTCATGTGATTCCATCGGGGACTTTTGCTCAGAGACCTAATATTGTCCTACGCTCCGACCCCAGTGGTGAGAGTAATATTGCTAGTATTGGCGAGGCCACTTTCATGAATAATTGTATCCCATGGCATGTCCTTGCTGTTTGTTTTGATAGTTGCATCATTTAGAGTTACAATATTGATAGGGCAGCTCGGCAGATGGTTTTTGATTAATCCATTCCTCACTAACGCAATGTGACACCTTCTTTAAATATGCTTCAACGTTATGAGTGTGCCCACAGGATTGCTGGTCGAAGTATTCGTTTTCTCCAGACCAACATAAAATGACGTGTTACTAATGAGTATGCTGGTTTCTGGAATGCACAACTTATTCTTCTCAAGAACTTCATGTTGGTAGTCCTTCTGATGTTCGCGGTGAACCTTCTGAAAAAGAGTTAGCAACTCATCTGAACTTGATGATTACCTCTGAATTGAAGCGTGACTCGATCATCAGCCTGACACAGGTGTCTCAAATCATCTTTCATTTAATTACTACCTTTTTTTTAGTAATTAAGTGTTTAATTCGCCTCTTGCAGTCATGGTTCCCAGAACACTTTGTGTCTGATAACGTAGCGAATGCTACTCCTCATTCTGGGATGAAGAGGCCACGGATAATTATGCCTGAGAGTGGAGATCGTCCCTCGAAGAAAGTAAGTATCTTGTATTTTGTCTTAGTCTTCTTTTCTGTATGAAGCATATTTATACTTTATTCTGACGAGCATCTTTGTATAGTTTGGGAGTGTAACTCGTCAGAGTAACTTGAGTATTCAACCCTTTGAATTTGGTGTCCTAGCTGTCCCTGATGCTTCAGCTGCTTATGTCGTGAGTAAAGATTCTTTTAGAAATTTCTGAATAACAACTCTATGTCTTGTTGAATTTGATGGATTCTGATTCTTGTGAATAACCATCATGCTTAGATGACTAGCAATGTGAATACTTCGACGTTAGAAAGCACCATTATGGTTGGAAGATTTGAGAAAAAAGATAAAGATGACCAGGGACTTGAGGAATCATCCCATACCGAAGTAATCGAAGAATTCGGGGTTGAGAACGAAGAACTTGGCGGTGAATCACATTACGAGGTGCCTTTTGCTTCTGATGACTTGTTGCAACCCTAAGTAAGTCTCTTTCATCGTTTTAGAGCCATAATGACATAATTATAACTCTTAAACCTCAAAATATGTAGAATCATGGATGATTTCATGTAGAATTTTGGCGATTTTCGCCGTCAGAAAATTTCAGATTCAGGTCTTCTTGCCGTAATGACCGTAAAATCTTCGTCCGAAGTCGGAATGAGGCGTTTGATCTCTCATTTTTTAGATAAGAGATATAGATAACTTATGCAAATTTTTTTATGAGTTTGGAGTCCGATTTCTAGGTGAAAAAGACCTAACACCGAGCGTCCATAACTTTCCAGGCAGAATTCTGTAGGTTTTCAGCTGTCATGTAGTCGACCGTTTTGTCTGCCCTTATTAGCCCGCTTCTCCGATTGATGAACCCTTTTAGCATGTTGTATTAGAAATACATATAAATCATTTGGTATATATATCACCCCAAAATTTCTTACTAATTAGCGCCAGCTTCCGTTCTTCCAGAGGGTTATGTAAAAACCGTTTCTGACGATATTTTTTTGTGAAACGACCCATATCTTTTCCAAACCATATGCCATGAACCAAAACACTTTTTAATAACTGTTTAGGTTTCTAATTGAAATATTTTATGAACTTTATGATTTATGCTTAAATTCCTTGTGTTTAAGCTATTTTAGCTCATCATCTCTACAATGTCCTCATTTTTAGGGGGAGAATAGACCAAATCAGAGAGATGAACTTATAGGTGAAGAATTAAAGATTACCATGAGCCGTGATATTGTTGATGTGTCTTTTCCATCTGAAAATCACGAGCGAGCTCTTTCTGATGTGTTTGTTGAAGAAAACACTTCGGGTGGCGTTATAGTACAAAATGTTGATATGATGGAGATTATACTGGTTGATTACCCGAATGCTAGAGTTCATTTTGACTTCAGGTTTGGTAGGACTCGCCTCAACTACTTGTGTATTGTGGGTTTTACCGTCCCGTCCATCTATGCTGAGTTGTATGCCAAAGTATGGAAGAAGTTTGGCCATTTTTTCGTAGGTAACCCCAAGAACTACCGTACTTTGGAGAATAATGTGTGTGTGTTGCTGTCGACTGTGCATGAGATGATTTATCTCCCTTGTACAAAAATTTATGAGATGGTGCTTCAAGACTGGAAGGAGGCTCTGGTTGAGATGAAGTAGTTAAGCTTAATGTCGCATGGCTTCCTCGTCATTTTGAAGCTATTGAGAAGCGTTTGCAAGAAGGAGGCATGCCTCCTAGTTTGGAGACGGTCGCCAAGGCTAGATATGAAGTCGAGAGGCTTTCTCGGGAGTTGAAGCTTGCAACTGAGATTTTTGGAAGGTTGGATAAGGCGTATTCTGAAGGTGTTGAACCGGTTTTCAAAGAATTTTTCTAGATTCTCTGAGTTTTATAGGTTTTTTAAGATGTATGACTCTTTGTGGTTTTATTTTGCGATTTTTCTGAGTAGGTGAGGATTTTTTGGATGATTTACGAAGACATATATATATATATATAATTCTTTGCTTAATCAATAAATTAAAATCCTAAGTAAGAATGCAAGATGTTACAAACATTTTGGAAGAGTTACAAATATTGCATAAAATAAGGAAATATTGTGAGGTGGCGATAGGATGTTTTAAGCGTTGTGATCTGTAAGCTACTTGCCATGTATGACCACCCCCTATGGCTTGTTAGTATTCAAAATCTTGTAGTAACCACCGATCATGGTTTCGGTGATAAGATATGGATCTTCTTCGGGAGAGGCTATGTTTTCTCTACCGTATCTCCGACATGGAAGACATTGGGTTCAGTCCCCTTAACTTCATGACATGTCTTCTGAATGTCCGGGTTACTAGTTTGCTTATCTCCAGTAGATACAATCCATACCTATTCAATAAATTTTTAAAAAGGATCAGCTTCCCATTCACATCGTCGAGTCAGAGTAGGGTTGATATCTGGTTCAAGTCCCCCAAGCTTTGATGGGACGTGGGATCGCTGGTTGCAAAGAAGTTGGTTGGATATGACTTACTTGTGTGTGGAATCTTCGGACATATGATGCTATATCCTCTCCCTGTAATTGCTTCACATCCAGCTTCATTGTGTGACGAAACTCATCTGATAGGTCGTACTTAGGATTTGCTGGCTTGTTTGAGAGTCTTGGAGGTGCTGGTGCCTATAAAAGAGATCCACTCGCTCCCATCTAGTTGTTACGGACCCATGGGCGTCCGAGAATCATGTCGTAATTTGGATCCTCTTTGATAATGTGAAACTTGACATGTGTTCGGGTGTCACCCATTTTTACCACAAGAATGATATGGTCGTAAGCACTCTGGGACTTCCCCTTAGAATTATTGATTACGGTTGGCGAGTGCGTGGCTTCGTGCCTGGAAATTCCGCATCTCTCAGAGTCTTGATAGTGATGATATTGACGTAGGTGCTCGCATCGATTAGTGTTCGCTCGAAATTAGTGACTTTGAGGAAGGTAATGGTGACAAGTCCCCGACTAGGTTTCTCATCACGTTTGATGACTATGTCTTCTGAAGCGGACTTGGAATACACATTAGCTTTTTTAGCGAAGAGTAGGTGCTTACCCGACACGACTCGATTGAGGGCAGTAAAAATATCTTTGTGTTGTTCCTTCGATAGGTAAAAAAGTTCACATATGCGCTCCATCATGGATTGGACGTTTCTGTTGACGGAATCCCCAGAAAGGGTGAAGCTCTTAACATGGAACAGATCTTTGTGGACACCTTCAGTCCCCATGCGTATTTCTCGTGAGTTGATCTTTTCTCTGAATATACGCCTCAAACCATTGCATTCACTAGTGGGATAATTGACGAATCTGTGGGAAAGGGGAAATCTGGGATTGTTAGATCCGTCTTGTTTCGTTATGACTGACGCAGAGTCTCGACTGAGCCTGGTCCTTGAGTTAGCGTCGGTGTTGTAGCCAGGGATGACGCAGTGCGCTTGGCGTGTGATGCAGACTGAGGTGCTGCTTTTCTCTTGGCTCCTTCATCAGTGACAACACCTATGGAGTGTTGGGTAGAATGTTGTTTGTTCACCAAGCGCCTACTTCCTCGGGTTTCTCCATGACTTTCTTCTCTGGTAAGCCTTTTCCTTTCCATCAAGGCTAGAAAAGTTATTGATGATCTCTTGGCGGCCTCATGTAGCTCAGAGAAGGTTCGAAATCGTAAATTTTCTAGTAAGGCACGATAAACATGAATCATAACATTGATGTAAAGCTCCACTGATTGTTGTTCAATCATATTTTTGTCATGGCAGTCGAGAGCTTGTGTTCTGAACCTCTTCAGGTACTCGTTGGAGTGCTCGTTTTTTTTCTGGAACATTCTTCCCAGGTCCAAGAGAGTGATTTCCTCAGAGACGAAAAAATAATTTTTATAAAAAGCATTAACCATCTGACACAAACTAGAGATTTTGTTGGGGGCGAGGTTGTTGTACCAGGTATAAACTCCCCCCGTAAGAGATTTATAGAATTCTTTGAGCCGTAACACTTGGTTATATTCATGCACTCCAAAGGATTTCAGGAATTGAGAAATATGCTCTCGAGCGTTCCCGGTGCCATCGTACAATGAGAATGTAGGATACAAATATCCGTTTGGAAGTGCGATCCTCTGAATTTCTGTTGGGTAAGGGGGTTAGTATTGATGGAAAGAAGATGAATTTTCATTTCCACAATTTCGCAGGAGCCTTTCCAGGTATTCACGAGTGACAAAGTTTTGTTGTTGTTGACTCCTTTCTGGTACACGGTTGGGATGATATGTACTTAATCATCTCTTGTGTATTATCTTTTGATGTGTTGGCACCGTAGGCAGTTGTGTTCTTGGCTTGCTCCCGATGTTAACTATTCCTGTAAAGTCTTAAGGAAGGTAAAGAACTTCCTTCTGAGTGGTGGCAAGGCTATTTGAGTTTCAACCAAGGTCTCTTGTTGCTTCATCAAAGCGGCTATGGTTGGTGATGCATGTTCCTTTCCTTTGAAACTTTCAGTGGTACGAAGAGGAGTTTTGGTACTTTTAGTGGTGGTTTTGAGGAATGATCTCTGGAATTCCACCACTGGTATTACCACATTAGTACAAAAATTGTCTGAAGACACGCCAATTTGGCGTAGCCATATGGTATTGGACACGCCATTCAAAAATACTCATAGCGTGTCAAATAGATCCGAGACTTTTTGGGTATTTTTGGACACGCTATCATTTGTATGTCTAAATAACGCGAAATAGCCACGCCATAAGTCGAAGGCATGTCTATATGGTGGCAAGAACCCGAATTTTTATCCCATTTGGTGTGCAATTAGTTCTTTATAGACACGCAAGTAGTTTTTAAAGTGTTTATTGTTTAACCTTTAGCCACGAGATATTTTTTTTAACGTGTCTACTGTGTAACCTATAGATACGAGATATGTCTTTTAACGTGTCGCATTGTGTAACCTATAGACACGCAAATAAATTTTAAATTGTATATTGTTTGACCTTTAGCCACGAGATATGTGTTTTTAAGTGTCTATTGTTTAACCTTTAGCCACGAGATATGTCTTTTAACGTGTCTACTATGTAACATATAGACACGTAAATAGTTTCTTAAGTTTCTACTGTATAATCTATAGACTCGCAAATTGTTTTCAAAGTGTCCATTGTTTAACCTATATACACGCAAAGAAAATAATTAAAGTGTTTATTTTTTATCTTATAGACACGCATTATTAGTTTAGCGTGTCTATATGTTTTGTTTAGCCACGCCAATGCAATATTTAATGCAATATTTTACCGTACATTCGTTCTAGACTAGGTGAAGATGATGGAATTTTCGCCGCTCATACTAGATGCAAGTACCACCATCCACGTGCTAGTATTAGGAGCGTCCATTTCTTTCCAAAAATTTATCATTTTTAAAAAATTAATGAAACGTGGCTAGATCCTAGACCGTGTGCGTGTTTTAATATGGAATAAGATGATGGAATATCTACCATTAAACTAGATGCATCCTACACAATCGACGTGTTTCCATTTCCGAGCCGTTTATTTCATACCATAAAAATATTATATCTTTAAACATGGCAAAGTCGCGAACCGTACACGCGTGCAGATATCAGTGAAAGATGATGAAATTTTAGCTGTTCATGTGGTACTAACTGAGTCGTTTATTTCTTACCAAAATTTACCATTTAAAAAAATTGGATTTAACGTTGTAAAATTTTAAACCCTACACGTGTCGTGAACTAGGTGAAAGGCGATATTATCTAGGCCGTTAAACTAAATGTTTCCAACGCCGTCCACCTGGGACTAACCGACCCGTTCATTTCATACCAATTTTTATAATATTTTAAAAGTTCATGTAACATGATTAAATCTCAAATTCATTGATAACATAATTCATATTAATAAATCACTCAATATCATGTTTAGATTTTCTCTAACATTTGCAAAGGAAAATAATATGAACCATTTATGTATAACGTTATCTCTTTGAATTTTTAGGTTTTGGTGTCTCCCCATTACTTGGATCAATTTCTTGCACTCTTTTATTAGCGCCAAGCCTCGTAAGCCTAGTTCTCGATGTTCCAGGTGCAATAAAATTCCTTTTCGGCGCCTTCTTAGGCGTTTTTTCATTCACATCCGATTGATCTTCGGGCAGTGTTGTCCCACCAATATGTTCCCTTTGTTGACTCTCAACTAGTTGACTCTCGGTTTGTATACTCTCGGCTTGTTAACTCCCGAAAGGTTGATAGGCCATGTTCTCCGCATTCTGTTGATCATCTGCTATGGCGGTAGGTTCTACAACATGTGCTCTTAGATCACTGTCTGATTTCTTATCAGAAACTTGAACATCTGCTGGTTGCTGCTGAGGATTTCCATGTTACAGAGTTTCCCGCAGCAACAGAGTAATATTTAGGATTAATGCAAGATACATTCCCAAATCCAACGTGAACTCAATTAGTCGTGTGAATTCTCATCAAGACACAGATAAAATTATATTCCAGCAATAACTAACTGGAATGAAGGTTGCACCTTTTTAACGATAATTGAAACACCGCACAATGCAAAACTAGCGTCCATAGTCAAATCGGTAACCCAATATCTCTCTATTTAGTAAGTTTATTCTCTAATTTACACTGACATTCATGTTTTATTTAGTTGATAACATATTTTTGTCTCATATCATTCTTTATACAAACCAGATAGACTGATTTTATCGTAAAAGAATGTATTTGATGAATAAAGCAAAAAAGATAAGAAACTAACCTCGTCAGTGAAAATACAGTTAGCTTTGGGCCAAGCCACTTGACTTGCACGAGCATCTTGTAATTCCTTAAACTCTCTAGTAGGTACGGGAAAAGGGAGTATTGGGTCTACAACCTCATCAATTAAGACAACGTAGTTGTCACTAGCAAGATCTTCTCCATGTACTTTCCGAAACCCTGCAGAACACATGGTGTATGAACTTCGTATACACAAAACACCAACACGGTATAGATTTAAGTTCCTAAAAAATATATTTACTTTTCCCGGTGGGACTTCGTTGGATGACACATTATGAGATTCCCCCGTAGAAGGTGGAGACGTAGATTTCTTTTGAGAAAATAGAGATGCAAGGGATTCAATAGAAGGGGATGTCGTTCTTGTACCAGGAAAGTACTGCTTAGATCCAGCATACCCTTCCCCACTTCCAGATACTTCTTTCGTACAGATTTCCCATTATTTTTTGAAGATTTTTCAGGTGCATTTGCCAACCGATCATCCGGTGTTGAACATATCTTATGCTTATATCGATCAAAGAAGTTTCTAGGTCCTCCATCGTTCACCTGCATGGATGACGGTATACTTTTCTGATTTTCCTGAAGTGTGTCGTTGAACAATGTTAGTAACAATTAAAAATTAAACTTAGTCTCTTAAGCACACACTATCCAGTCATAACTCAGTTCACTTACTTGTTCCCATAATTTCCTAGTACCATTCTCACAACTGCTGGTACCGGATGTCCGTAAGACTCCATGGATGTTGTTAATGCCTTAACCAAAATTTCCATTTCCTCATATTGTTGATCCTTAGATGCCATCTGTTTATTTAGTTTATCAATGAAGTCTTTCTTGGATTTTGTCAATCGTCCTCTATCATTCCAGTAAATGCTAGCAGTCACCCCAAAGTCATCTCCTCTCATACGCCCACCGTTATCTTTTCCGATCACAAGAGTTAGGGTATCCTCTTTATGACCAACCTTTTTATCTCCTTCTTGAATTTTCGTTGAGCTTTATTCGGTTTTATCACAATTTTATCTGTCGTCTCCCTGACTAATACATCTGGTAAATTTCCGTATTTGTCTTCTCGTGCTTTTCTCCACATGCAGCACCGGTCGGAAAGTTGATTTTCGGTCACACCTCCTTTTATGGCCTGGTAGTCACATATATTATGACACCAACTATGAGACATAAAATCAATTCCAAAGCATCATATACGGCAACAATACAAAATGCATGGTAATATATGAGTATTCTGTAATAGGACACATCCCTATACTGTTACAAGTTGTTGTTTATATGAGACACACACAACACAACAAATGAAACACAAAATCAGTGGAACAATACTTACTTTTACAGTGCGGTGTATAATAAGGCAAGGGACTTACTATTATTTTTTTAATCCCATGTATCCTGAACGTCCCATCCGATGTGGGTATTTGGAGTGTGATATCGCTTCTTTCCCCTTTTCGGATTTAACCTTGCAGTGGAGATACAAAGAATCTCATCAATATATTAGGCTAGACAATAAGCATGAAACTATGGTAAATATAGCAATGTGTATCCTCTAACCTTGAATTCTTCCGATTGTACATGTTGTATGAATTTGGTCTAGGATTCTTTGTCCACAATCGTTTTATACTTTTTGGGGACTTTTACAAGTTGTTATGGATTATCAAGATAGGGAGCTATATGTTTCTTGTTCATTTTCCTTATGAAGTCCCACAATTGAGTACCAAGACGTTGCATGGTATCATCCATTCTTGAATCGGGGAGGTCAAAATACACCTACAGTTTAATGGTCTGTTAGCCACAGTTACATAACAAAAACGATGAATAAAGGAAGATGCATACCTTTACTTCATCCCATATTGTTTCCTTTATGTTCGGATGCACATCTTTCCATTTCACATGTTGAAGGCCAACTTTTAAACGAACCAAGTTTTCTAGAAGACTACCGAATACACATTTGTGCTTACCGTCGGGTCTTTGAAAATCATCAATTTCTATTTCATGTTTTTCCGGGTTCTCACCTTCAAACTCTGTATGCAGCTTAACTTATCTTGTCATTCCCCTCTCATTCTTCATCTTCTTACTTTGCTTTTTTGGTTGCTCTGCATCTTCCCCTTGTTTTTCTCCTGCTTCTGTTTCAATAGTAGAAACAACCTTAGAATACGTGTTGTTTTAGTAAAAGAAAACCATACAAGATTTCAAACATTACCAGAAATTTCTTCATACATATCAGCTCTAGCATATTCTGGAAGCTCATCTAGAGAGTCACTGTCGTAGTCCTCAGCTGCTCCTTCTGAAGAATAATCACCTGAACCACCATCGGAATATTCCAATTGGTAATCCTCATACATGCTGTTATGGACGTCATCTCCCATAATATACACTGTGTACGTAAGTTCCAGTTAGGAATATGAGCTTATTTTGGAATAACATTAGCTAAAACTAACAGCAAAAGCAGCATGTTTTTATATTCAAAGAAGCCCTCCAATAGAACACCGATAGAATCTCATTGATACGTGTAACTTAAGCATAAAACATCATTGCAGCAAACACAATCTCATCTTGATTGAAACCCCTTATATTACATATATATCTAAGATCTGAAGAAAATAAATTGTGAATCCTCTTTTTTTTTTAAAAAAAAAAGTAAACCGAGATTGAAAAACAACCCATGATTGTCAGTAACTACTTATTTCATACTACCAAAATAAAAACCCAAATCATGTTTTTACTAGTAAAAGAACCTATAATATCTAACATATGATTCTATGATATCAAACAAACAGAAAAAACTAACATAAATTATATTCAATCGAAAATGGGTTGTAGAAATAATACCATTAAGAACGAGCGAGTGTGATTAGATAGTTTCCCTATAAAGATGAGAGTTAGTAATACAATTATGATTTTATAAAAAAATGAATCAAGTTATAAAAACTGGATGGAGAAGAAAGTAGAACTTAACTTTCTTATTTGACTAAAACATTAAGCGGGAATTGATTTTCATTTTGAAATCACCCCATAAAATTCCAAATTTTCATTTTCATCATCTCGCCAAACATATGACTTAGAATGCAGATTCGAAATTTTTGGTTTTTTTGTTCTTCTATAAATTTTCTTTCCAAATTTTTGATTTTTGATTTGTAACCAATATGGTTAGTTTCCCAGAGAATCTTGGGGTTGTTATCTTATTTTTAGGATAAAATTGTTTGTTTCCTAAAACCACGAACTTTACTTTCCTATATTTAACCAACTACAAAAAAGGTCATAAAATAAATTTGGGGGTATAATATTTTTGTATTTCGAATTATATTTTCCCTAATTTTCATCCAATAGATCATACTCCCTCCCTTTATCATAAATTGAGTCATTCAAGTTATTGGGACTATGCTGAAGCAGGCAGATCTTAGAGGTTGCAGTGTTATAAAGAGATTTTATCCCACTACTATATGGACCGGCCCAACAACCAATATTTTCAGAATTCATCAAAAAGAGTCGTGGTTAATGTCTCCTGATAACACAAACATTTCCCACATGCGGTTATATAAGGTGCATGGTTGCCATTTGTCAAAAAACCACTTAAGCATACCATCAGAGTGATTAAACCCACTTAAGCACAACATCAATGTGATTAGATAGGTATAATTATTAGATACATAGACATATAAAGAGTCGTGGTTAGTGTCTCTGGAGAGATGCAAATGTTTGGGGAAACACCCCATCAAAATCAATTTGTGGTGTTGAGTAACCATTTATCCCTAAAAGTGCTTTAGAAAGCCGAGAGAGAACCATTTCTTCTATTTATGCACTCTGAAAACTACCTTTTTGGTGATTTTGTTTTCTATAATTTTGCAGAAGATTATGTGTACCTTCATTGATTTTACATTATTTTTTTCACTAGCCATTTGTACATGTTTAAAGTCGTAAAAGCGACAACAAGGAGATAATAAAATCAAACATAATATGCCTAATTAATTGGTCTTTTTTGTTTACAGGAAACTAGTATTAAATTTTCTACATTGTTTTTCTATATTTTCATCTAATTATAGTTATTTTTCCTTTATTTTTTTCAAAAGAAAAGAGTGATATGCGCACCACACAAAAAAAAAATGGTTAGAGTGGGAATCCCATTCTGCACATTATAAATGGTTAAAACTCATAACCCTCGTTTATTCCATGATTCTAGACTTAAATAATAAAAGAAATCATTAACATTATCATATCCTAAATAACAAAATAAGAAATGGAAACATCCTTCAAAGTTTTCACAGAAAAAAAACTATAAAAAAAACCTTCAAAAGAAAATTAAAAATAACCATAAGATGAACCTTAATTTCCACCACTTTTGCTTTAAAAAATAAAACAGGTTTGGGCTTGTCATCCTCAGATTTGTAGATTTCTGATTCATCAATCTCCACAGGATTGTTGGGTTGGTGCGATACAGTTGGAACTACCTCTTCAAAAAATGCTTTGGGAATTTTTGGTATGCCAGAATCTTGTAGTGTCTCATTAACTGGTATGCCAGGATCTTCATCAGTAATTTCAATGCAAGCAGGAACATCAGCATCCTCAACACCAGTGACTTCAACACGAATTTCAACATCCAAAGGAACACCATGAACCTTAGTCACCCCACTCAAAGTAATTGTAATTCTTAAATTACGGGACCCAGGCATTTGAGGACATTTTTGGATTCTCTCATCAATTTCATCTCTGTTATCCCTCTTAGAACTCATTTTTCTCCTCTATGTATCTCTCTTTTATTTTATGTTGGTGTGGTTTGTACTTCCTCTTTAATCACTATTTAGATCTCTAATAATGAATACCCTAATTTTTTAGGTTAGGTGCGTTATCTTCTATTTCCTACTTTTTTGGTATTCCATATAAAGTACACCAAATATTTCAGTTTCCATATCACTAAAAATATGGCAACAAATATATAATATCATATGGAATGAATATTTCATGTTTATCTAAACTTTTTTTTATCTAATCTAGTTTTTTTTTTTTTGAAAGAATAATCTAATCTACAGTTTTCAAACATTCAAAAATTGTTAAATCATCATCTCTGAAGAATGCTTAAAAATAAATAAATACCATAATTGTTTTTTTTCCCATTGACTCAAATTACCTAAATTATACCGGCCATAATATCTCACTGTCAATACCAAAAATATAAGTTTCCATATCATACTCTCTGTATACATATGGCCATATTTTACAGTCCAATATTAACAAATTAGTGCGATTTATAAATTGCACATTTTAGAGTTAAATCATATTGTGTCAGTTGGTCTAAACCCTACACAAAAGTGAGACTAGGCGTGACCCCTGAAAGCCTATTAGGAACAGTTGTTTCTTTTAAGTAGGACTAATTTAAAATAGGATTAATAGGAGAAACTAAAGAAATTCCAAATAATTTTAGAGAGAAATTTGTAGAGGAAGATATTTATCAATAACTTTGCATTCAGATTTTTTTAAATCAATCAAACATGGCTGGTGATGGTGATCGACGAAGAGAAAAAGGAAAAGCCCATATGAATGAGCAACAATTGAAAGAGTTTGAAGAGAATGAAAGAGAAGAAATGCTAATCACCGTAATGCAGTTGATAGGGGAGTTGAACAAGGATGATCTGGAGGCAGTACAAAATAGTGTAAGAGACTTGTTGCACGATATTGAACTCGGAAAAAACTGGGAAGAAGTGCGTGCAATATTAAGGTATCAAGAAGAGAAACCAAAAGTGTTACCAAAGAAGCGTCCTCTTGATCCCTTCGTAGATGATGCCGAGAAGGAAAGGTTTGAGGCAGTGCAAGCGAAAAAGATGAGGTTGGAGACAACAGAGGAGATCAGGAATACAAGCCTGGAAGAATATTTGTTGATCGATAGTGATGCAAGTGATGAGGAAGATGAAGAGAAAGTTTATGTATATGAAAGTGAAACACCCGCTCCATATTCAGTGGAAATGACGATTGCAGAGGATGCTGCTGCCGAAGATCTAGAAGAGGAACTTGAAGAGTTTCGTGAAAATGAGATGAATGAGGATAATGATGCATTGTTGGCCCAATAGGACGATTCCGAAGCGGACGAGGCAGATGAAGATGAAAATGAAAATGAAGCGGACGAGTCATATGAAGATGAAAACGAATCTGATGAGACAAACGAGGAGGAAGAGGAATATGATGATTCCGATTTCGAGTGATGGTCTAGCAATTGTTAAGCCTTCTCTATATTTGAATTCTTCTGTAGAGAGCTGGTGTATTTTTGAGTAACTGCTCAAAAATGATGTTATAAATTTAAAAATGGTTGGGAAAAACTTATATTATTTTGAAGAAATACCTATTATCAAAGTATAAAGAAGAATTCAAATGGAGAGTGGTCTAATGCAAATGGTGAGTCACTGAATAATGCTTTCTTCTTGGTTTTTAGAAGTGTCAATGGAATTATGGAAGTGGCAATAGATACTGGAAATACATGGGACGATGAAGGGGGAAGTTGTGTTTTTTTTTTTTTTTTGGATTTTGGGTGTATAAGACGGTGAGATACTTGTAAATGGCAGATCAATTTTTCCTTAATTTTTTAGTTTAGGAACATGTAACTGGGTATGAAATGATAGTTTTGATGCTAAATGTTGCTCAACACTTAATGGACAGAAAGGTTGTAACTTTTTTGAAACGTAATATGATGAAGTAAGGTTATTTATATTGTCCGATGATTTGGTGTTTTTGGATTGTTGGGTATTGATGATGTTGGAGATGCAGGTAGTAATCTGGAAACTAAAACTATGATTAAATAATTGAAACAGGTAGTTGAAAACCACACAAAGCAAATAAAAAATGGGCACAATCATATAAAATGAAAGAGTAAACTCCGTTGAAAACAAATGCATACTGAAAACTAGTAAACACTATTTGGTAGAGAGGCATATACACCCCTAGTTTTAATCTACAATCTGGCACAAAATAAGAGTTCAAAAAGAATCACAAGAATCACAAGCTATAGATCTTCTGTCAAATACATGATTAACAAAAATTGGCATACGTTGTATCGTATTCGACTTACACATAATTAACACAAATACTACTTGGTGGAGGATTATGCACACCTAATTTTATTCTACAATCTGACAACGAATACAAATCAAAAAGATTCCTGGAATTATCTTGATTCCTAAGATGCTGCTTAACAAAACAGAATACAAGCTTTATTCACTAATGTTGATATCCTACAACCAAATACTATGTCTGAGTCTAAGTTCAACAACCAAATATTCTTAAAAGGTATAACAAGCTTTAGATCATCTGTCAATAACATGAATCAGGATTGCATAGTATTCAACCTATAAAATCAACTGACACATAAAACTACTTGGTGGAGGCATAAAGCATACTAGTGAGATGTTCATAATCACCAAAACATCCTCAAAAAATAATGCAATTCATAGCAACATCAGATACAAATAAACCTAAAATCTACAACCACGTATAGATCCGAAAGATAGAGATGTTAATAATCACCATTAGAAATTGCATCATTCAAAATCAATAGTTTGTAACCTCCAATTTGTAAAATAATTAAACCCCCAATTGTTGAAAAAAATTTGATTCAGAGAAAATGAATAAATGACATACCTTAGATGAAGATAACCCAGATTTGCATTTCCAAAATTATGAATCAGTGTCAATTAATACTTCTATGAGAGACCGATTAAACCTAAATCTAAGCTTAAATTGATGTTTCACAGAAGTATTAATAATTGATTATAGTTCTTGATAAATTTTCCGAAGCTCAAATCGATAGAATTAGAAATGGATGGAGATGAAATGAGAAAGGGAATGAGTTATGTCTCAGAGTCTCAGTTGTTCCCGACCAATTATCTTTTTTCTCTTCTAATTTCATCTCGGTAGATTTTTTTGGTTCATTGGCAATCCGGAATATTTGAGTCCGATTTTGTGCATACTCTCTAATGAGTGTGCACGTGACCTTTTAATCTCCACCATTGATTCAATTTTGGGAGTTATGTAACAAGGGTCGAGATCCTAAATATGGAGGGTAATGGCCACATCTCTTAACTACATCTCTTGCTTATTCGATACTTGTACTTGATAAAGTGAATCTAGAATAACTTAATCCTTTCTTGGGTTTGAAAGTTACGTTTCCTAAATTTGATAAACCATATATATTTCATTTATCCAATTACTTATAAGGGTATATTGGTCATTTATGCTAAAAACGTACTATAATACTTTATGCTCCAAATATTTATAATGATTTGTAAACACATTTTTGCTAAAAAAAAACATATAATACTTCATGATCCAATTACTTATAAGGGTATTATGGTCAATTATAATCGACATGTCACTGTAGTACAGTGGTAAAGTTGTTGGGTGATGATACCAACGACCTGAGTTCGAAAAAAAAATAATAAAAAAATATACCTATTGTATTGAGTCTGAATCTTCACGGGAACCCTAAATCTACCGATGTTGGTCATATTCTGCTTAATGACTCATTCCAATATATGAAAATGAATCTTTACCGGAACCCTAAATGTACTGATGTTGGTCATATTATATGCTTAATGACTCATTCCAATATATGAAAATGAATCTTCACCGGAACCCTAGTTCGATGTACCGATGTTGGTCATAATCTGCTTAATGACTCATTCCAATCTATGAAGCACGAATACTTCAAAAATGGTGACATATCCATATCAATATCAGATACTTGGGGATACGTATCAGATACTCCATTTAAAGTATCCCATTTTTATAATTACGAAAAGGGTAGGGGATACTCTGGGATACCTCTGAGATACTCTAGAAGGGGATACTTCCAATAACTTGACATATATTTTTATATGCAAAATCTATACATTTATAGATATTTGTATTTATCAATATATCATATAATTATATATAAATATTTAAACCTAATAATAACTTTTTCGTTATAAATTGGAACACATATGGTTATATCCATTCTCTGAAAAGTAATAAGATTGAACCCCAGCGTGTTGAGGATTTAGTGTTTGTTCATAATAATTTTCGGCTCCTTTCACGAAAAAATAATTATACAAAAGGAGAAAGTAGAATGTGGAATATTAGTGGAGATGTATTTAATCTACTTGACGGTGTGGGAGAACTTGAAGTTGCAAATCTTTCATTTGACAATCCATAACTAGAAAACGGTGCTCTTTGATGAAGACAATATTGATGAGTGATGGGTGGGTGAGTTGTTAGATAGTTTTTATTTTATTTTTAATATTCTAAATATCAAATTTATGTGATTTTTTTACCATAATGAATTATTATTATATAAAATATTTAAATATAAGTATCCCGTATCTGTATCCCCATATCAGTGTCGGTGCTCCATAGATTCCAATATATCAAAATGAATCTTCCCAGGAACCATGAGTGTACCGATGTCGGTCATATTCTACTTAATGACTCATTCCTATATATGAAAATGAACCTTCACCGATGTTGGTGATATTCTGCTTAATGATCCACTGAGTCATAATCTTCACTGAAACCCTTAATGTACCGATGTTGGTCATATTTTTCTACGAAGTATCTGTAACGTGGTTGCACTGTTACAAAATCCTGAATTTCGTGTAGTCAGAGGATCTGTGAGTTCGGACTTGGAACTCGCCAAAACTTGGCCTGACACTCAGATATACATATTAGAGACCTAAGAGTCCCCCTCATATATATTGCTACAAACATCAAAACTAGGGAAAATCAGACTTGGAACTTGCAAAAACTCGGGAAAATAGGACTTGGAACTCGCCCAAACTCAAAATGGTTTAACGATTGACTAAAAGTGTATATTGGTTTTGGATTTAGAAATTAGTAATTAGGATCAATAAATTAGGAGAAATTTAGAAAGTTGTATTAGTTTTGCTTAAATGTACATAAATTAGGTAAATGCCCCATTTTTTAGTAGTAAATTTGAGTTCGGATTTTTCTTTTACATAAGAGCATCTCCAATGGTCATTCAAAAAGTTAAATCATGCTGTAAATCAAATATAAATTTAGAAATATTGTATATAGAATTGGAAAGGAATCTGGATTTTTAGAGACCCGAATTCAAAATATTTTAGTGAAATTTCCCTTATATATCTTCAAAATACCATTTTAAGAGATTATGCAATAAAACCAAACATATTTAGTAAATCCGAGGAGCGAGTTTAACAAATTCATTAACCTTCGATATAAACATTCAATACTTGAAAGTTAAAAAACTTATCTAGCCCTGATCCTTAACCCGATATATATGCATTCATCAAAAAACAAAATAAAACCCCCATACCATCATTTCCATCACAATTATACCCAAAGCAAGCAAATTTACTGGACTACTACTATGATTACCGGGTTTGATCTTTGTCAACAGCAAAACAACCCTTTTACACTATACAATAGAAGATAACACAAGACTAGGATCCTTCAGTTCTAACAACAACATATGATCTTCATTGATCATTGTCATAGTCGTTTTCAAACTCCTTTTCTTCATAGTAATAGTCTCTGAAATTATCATTGCTGGGAGAAGCATCAGGACCATAACCTCCATTTGCACTATCCTCCTCCTCATCATCATCTTCAGATCCTTTCCTTTCTCCCTCAACCTCTACTACAGGATTGCCATCTATATCTATCCTTGGTATCTTTTCACCATCTGAATCCATGTTTATGGGTTCAAACATGGTATGAGCAAACATCTGAGGAGACCTTTCTCTGCCAAATAGCATTGATACATTAAAAATCAACTTCCTTCTGTCTTTCTTTATCTCGAGCCTCTACTTCTGGATTAGTGGATGGCTCATTGCTGCTTCCACCCTTATCAATTTCATCTGCTTCTTCACCTTGCTCCTCACTTTCACTTTTTGTGGCACTTCTTGTCTTGCTCCATTTACGTTCATGTCTCTCTTGCCTTGCTTGCCTTTCTCTCATCTCACTTGCACCTCTTGCATCACTTTTTCTTATCCATAATCGGAACTCATCTTCATTCTCCATCTTTTGCCTATCAAATTCTTCCTGCCTCCTCTTTCTGGGAATTTCTTGTTCTAAATAGGAAATCAATCTTTCAGTCTCTTCACTTGTTAATGCACGAGTTACTTGTTTTGCGTTTTCTAATGGTGGTGATTGATTTTTAACAGCATCTTGATCTGCATCATTGTTTGGTTCAGCCATCTCTTAATATTCTTCTCTCTGGAGGTTTTCTTTTTCTTTAGGTTTTAATTAAGATTAATTGAAACTTTTTCGGTTTCTCATCCTTTTATAAAGAAAGAGGTTAGATATATTTATGGCACATGGTTAAACATCTAGTCCAATTTTAGACACAATTTTTCTAGAACCATCATTACTCCTTGATAATCCATTCTCTCATTGAGTTTCCAGACAACTAGTCTCATCTCTTAACTTCTCCAGCACCATTATGAGGAAATTGAGCCGGTCACCTAATTTGAAGGCCATAAGTGTAGCACTAATTTTATTATTTTATTTTTTACAGATTCAGGGTAGGCATCACTTGTTGAAATTAGTCATATGGCTAACCAGGTGTTGTTAGTCAGGTTCAACACCTGTATAATTAGATATGCTTCTCTCGAGAATAGGAGTGAGGAAAAAATTAAGCAGAATATGACCAACATCGATATATTTAGGGATTTGATGAAGATTCTGACTCAACTGGATGAGGTCTTTAAGCATAATATGACCAACATCGGTACATTTAGGGTTTCATTGAAGACACTGACTCATTAGAAAAATTCATAAGCAGAATATTCTCAACAACGATACATTTAGGGGTTCAGGTGAAGATTCTGACTCAATAAAATAGGTCAGGAGCAGAATATGACCAACATACATTTAGGGTTCCAGTGAAGATTCTTACTCAACTAGGTGATGACGTTATTAAGCAGAATATATGACCAATATCGGTACATTAACGGTTTCGTTAAAAACTATGACTCAACAGAATATGTCACTAATTAAGCAGAATATGACCAATATCAATATATTTTGGGTTCTATTGAACATTCTGACTCAACCGATGAGGTCATTAAGCAGAATATGACCAATATCGGTAAAATGTTAAGGGTTCTGTTGAAAATCTTGGCTCAACTAATAAGGTTATTAAGCAGAATAAGTCCACCATCGGTACATATTTAGGGTTTCATTGAAGATGTTAACTCAATTAAAAAATTCATTAAGCAGTATATGCCCAACATTGGTACATTTAGGGTTCCGGTGAAGATTATGACTAAACTGATTAGGTCGTTTAGCAAATATGACCAATATATGTACATTAATGGTTCCGATGACAATTATGACTAAATAGTAGGTCATTAAGCAGAATATGACCAACATTGGTACATTTAAGGTTCCAATGAAGATTCAGACTCAACATAATAGGTCAATAAGCAGAATATGACCAACATCGATATACTTTGGGTTCCGGTGAAGATTATGACTCGACTGATGAGGTCATTGAGCATAATGTGACCAACATCGGTAAAATATTAAGGGTTCTGTTGAAAATCCCGGGTCAACTAATTAATCTTATTAAGCAGAATACGTCCAACATCGATAAATTTAGGGTTTCATTGAAGATCTTGACTCAATAGAAAAATTCATTAAGCAGAATATGACAAACACTGGTACATTTAGGGTTCTGTTGAAGGTTATGACTAAACTGATTAGCTAGGTCATTTAGCAAATATGACCAACATCGGTACATTTAGGGTTCCAATGACAATTATGACTAAATAGTAGGCCATGAATATGACCAACATCTTAATATAAGAATTTTGTAAGTTTTTCTTTAAAAACAAAATTCAAAAAAAAAAAGATGTATCATTTTTGAATAAATTAAAGTTCCAATTTTTATAAAAGAAAAAAATCGATTAAATTTTCAAATAAATATGAAAAATATCCATCTTTGAAATTAATTTAGATTAAAACCAATTAAAAATGATATGTTTTCATTTGTCTTTCCTATTAACCGTTTCCAACCATTTATGTTTTAAAAAGTAAAAGATAAAAATAGCCCAATTTTATCTCTAAAAATAAACCTCTTCAGTTAAATACTAGTAATTAGGCAGTTAATACCCACTATGGGAATGAATTTATCTTAAATGGGGGTTGAAAATCCCATGTGTAATGAAAAGAAAAATGCACCTTCGAGGATATATATTTTAATATGGAAAGTCGATATATTAGGTATTTGGAAATGAGATATGCACTTTAAATGATACAAATTAGGGGTTTTCCTAAGAGATTAAGATATAATAAAAACCACACCAGAACAAAGAGTGATAATTAAGAAAGAGTGAAGGAGAAAATGATTTTTAGAGGTAGAGATGGGAATGAAAAGGATCCAGAAGTAAGGGATTCAAATAATAAAAGATTAATGGTTGCACCCTCAGAGTGTCAATTGCTCAAGAAATTAAGGATTACTATTAACCTTGGTGGCTTAGCTACGGTAAGTGGTGTTCCATTGGATGCCGAAATCTCTACTATTGGTTTCGTATCATTGGGATTTTATGATGTTCCATTGAATGCCGAAGTTCATGATGTGGAGAATGGTGTCATTCGTGAAGATGCCCCTCTTGATGAAACTGTGTTTGGCATACCAGAAATACCCAATGAGCCATTCCTTGAAGAGAAAGTCAATGAGACTCTGGTTAAAGTACCTAAAATTCCATCAGAGCCTTCTAACAACCATGTCATCTCATGGACACGACCAGATGCGATGGTTGTTGCTGAAGAATTTATCAAGGAGATTTTCGGCTGATTTGGCTTGAATTATTTTGAACTATTTTATGTTTTTTTAGAAATTGTTTTTTTTTGTAGATTTTTTGGATGTTGGTTTTTTTTTTCGTGTGTTTGATGGATGAATTTAGCTGTTTGTTCTTGAATATGTTTATTTTGTTACAATTTCTTTATTTGCTATTTGACTTATTTGCTTCTGCATCACTCCATATATTTGTTAATTTATAGACTCATATTAATCATTTTTGTCTCTTATCAAGTCAACACAAGTTATCCACGATTCAAGCTTTTCCATTTCGTAATAATATGGTCCTAAATTTAATAAAATATTTTATTAAAAAAATATTAATTTCAAATAAAACGGCTTCAAAAATTAGTAAACATAATGTTAAAGGAACAGTATTTATGAACATCCTCCTCAGAAGAATATTCTGCACAAATTCTATAAACACTTTTATTCCTTAATTTAAAAGTTCAAAAAAATACTAATGCAGACAATATTAATGATACTAATACATTGACTCTATTATATGATATTCTTATTATTCAAGGTAGATGCCATCAATTTCCCCACAAGAAGTGCAATTACATATACACAGAACTTCCTGATTTCCCAGGGATAAACCAAAAGTTATCAGGCGTAAAGACCTTACCCAGAGCAGAGACACTGTTGACTATTCTAGTTTTAGAGGCCATAAATGCTTTTTGGTACACACTCTCTAACGAGTGTGCACGTGACTTTCTAATATCCACCATTGATTCAATTTTGGGAGTTATGTAACAAGGGTAGAGATCCTAAATATGGAGGGTAATTGGCCCATCTGTAACTAATCAACCAATTCAATAATTATGTCAAAACATCAAAATTACAAGTAAATGAGGGAAAAAACCTAAAGTAGATAAATTACACATAATAGTTAAACATCAAAATACAAGTCCCTTTGCATCAAAATATTATAGAACCCTTGATTCCTGAATTTTTGGCCATAAATTTGCTTATATCGGAAAAGAGAAATTTCATAGTATAGTTGAGATGCATTTAGTGAAGATATATTTTCTTCACTGTCGAGTAATTCAAATCTTTCCCTGATGCGTTGGAATGTTCTTCCATTTTGATTCCCGTCTAACGCGACAAAAATTATGAAGACACGGTTCCAGAAATCATCCGAGGGTTGAGATAAGTTAATCCTTAGGTCTTGATCATGCTATGTGGTTGTCGGCCATGCGCGAGCTATGGAAGCATCTTCTCTAGTGGTGAAATTATCAGCCATGATTTGGATTTTTTAGATTATGAATAAAGAGGTGTATTTGTTGAAAAACAATTTGAGAATTGAGAAAAAATTTGAAAAGTAAAAAGGTGTATCTGTTGAGAGGAGAGTGATCTATATATATATATATAGATGAGAGAACCAACGGCTAAAAATCTTGGAAACTTAATCAAGTTGTTGGGTAGTAATCGTACTGTTGACTAATTGTTGTAAAATCTATACACTATTCTACTCATAGAGATCATAAATTCTTTTTGGTGCATATTTTTTTATATAAAAATCCAATGTTATTATGTTCTCAGAAGCAATTCTCACCATTTACCATTTGTAGCGTTTTTTTAGAATTTAATTTATTAAGAATAAATCATTTTATAACAAATTAATAATTTATTAGAGATCAAACCTAGTTGTTTTTTTAAAAGAAGCTCAAACCTAGTTGAATACATCTTGTCCAGTATCTTGTTAAGTAATCCAACTATTAATACGTGCAAGGAAGGATATGGTATGATGATGCGTATCCTCATATGTTATTCTTTTGTTTGGTCGTTTCTCTCTCTAATGGTGTTCTTTTAGATTTGAATATTTATTGAGTTAAGAATAAAGCAGAGAGTCTTTCCTTCGTTTAATAGCCCAAGGAATCTGCTAAATTATGGTCATATCATAAGAGAAGAAAAACAAAAACCTAGAAAAAGTCAAGTCATGTCATCGGTGGGATTGACCGTGGGATATATGGTAGGCTAAACAGAATTAATGATTTATTTTTGGGAATAAAAGGGTTAGATGGGGGTGGTTGTTTAATGTAGTAAATGCTCTTGTGTTCAATGTAATTTTTGCTATAAAAGTATAAATATATAGGTTTTTCCTGGTAATTACTTCACGAGAATAAAAAAGAAAAGATTTAGTGAGAAATGGTCGGTGAGAGAAACTTCATTGTTGAAACTGATGAAAGGGTCGATGAAGAGCCTCCACCGTCTCCTCACAAAACCTGGTATGCTTTTTTCAGAAGTTTCGATAACCTTCGTCGGGAGTCTGGTGAAGATATAGGTGATGATGAATACGATGGCGATGATTTCTATAGAAATCTTTTTCCAAAGGTAAGGAGGTTCCGAGTGTGCAATGGTGTTAAGAATGAGATCTTGGAGGAACAACCCCATCCTATTGGATAGGTAAAAAGCACGAGTACTTTGCATGTGATTATCTCAAAGTTGCATGCAAAGGAAAGGGTTATGGTTTGAGGGAGCATGAAAAGGGTCAACAACGCTGAATCATGTTTACTTTTGTTTTTGGGGTGTTAATTAAGGTTTCATCTTATTGACTTTAATAACTTTTTAGGCTTACTGTTATTTTATTTTTATTAACGTGTTTAAAAGGATAATCTTGAAATTTTTGGATTTGTATGGATAATCTTTATATCTTTTTACCCTGTTATATGCTCATTTTGTTTAATTTCTTTGTTTGTCATGTGTTTGATAATCGTTGACTCGTACCTAATTCCAATGTTATTATCTTCTCATAAGAATTTGATATAAAACTCTACCCATTGATGATAGTCTAGATGGTTCAAAACCCTAATTTATGGGTAATAATGACAATATGGGAAGTATGTGAAGCTTAATATTCCACCATAATTTTATTAACATGGCCTTATTCACCACCTCTAATCTTGTTAGCCCAAGACCCCCTTCACTATATGGACAACAAAGTTTCTCATATGCCAAGCATTTAAAATAGTGACAAGACTGTACCCAAGAGGAGGGTAACTCGATCATAGAGATCGTTTTCTATTTTTATTTATTGTTTTTGAAAATAACAAAAGTTATTAGATTATGTGAGGTATATTCTTCTTAAAAAAAAGTTTGTAAACCTAAATTTCTAGTTTTTTAGGTTTTATGCTTTAGATATTTTTTTGTTCTCACTTCTGGATCTTGTTTCATTCCTCTTTCAGGAAATATCATAAAAAGTTCAAAAACAAAAAAAATATTGCACGTATTAGGGTGTGTCCCTTTCTGATAATTGTATGCAGTTAGTTTCGTTTTAGATTTGTTATGGTAAAAAGATCAAAGAGACCCAACCCTAAATTTGTAAAGTAAAATCATCTAATGGTAGAATTCTTTACTACTATCCTCAATAGACTGAATACCATATAATTTTGTTCCGAGCGAAAAGAGAAACTGACACTTCCCAAAACCCTAATAATATTACTATTGCCTTGAATTTTGTACTACGTATTATATGTGGGGAAAAAAATAGAAATCCACTAAGATAGGCATGCTTATAGTTATAGGCGTTATAAAAGATTTTAGAAATTGATTGAGAGAGATGGTCGATAAGACCAGTAACTAATGCCATTATAGTTATAGGTGTTATGAAAGATTTTAGAAATCTCATGAGAGAGATGATCGATAAGACCAGCCACTAAAGCCATAAATGATTAAAAAATAAAGGATGATTAAGTTTATAATATGGGGTTAATAATTCTTTACAATATTTTTTTATTTATAAAAACTCATTCCATCAGGTGTTGTACTGGTATAAAAATAATATTTTTTTATTATTATGTGTCTATTGCCGATAAATTTTTTAAAATCAACTACTTAGATTTATAAAAATATTCCTTATTATGACAAGAAAATATAATAAAATGTTAACCATATTAAATTATCAAAAAAGTATCACATGTGCTTAGATTAGTTTTTGTTGGGAATTAATATGCATATGGGTAATCATCATTAATGCTTCAAAAACAAAAATCACTAATCCTCGTCAATATAGTCTGAATCACTTTCTTCACTTGATCCAGGAGTGCCTTCGCTAGTTCTAGAAAAAACCAATTCTACTTCATCAGCATACGAACATTCTGTATAAATACGTCATTCGAACTATCTGAATCAAGATTAGGTGCTATGACCTTTGGCGACTTCACCCTATTACTCAAATCAATGTTGTCAATCTCGGCCGAGATTTCCATGATACCGAAGATAATAGCGGTTCCGGCACTCACCTGAGACGAGACACACTATATCATCGATACGTTATTTGGCCGATAATCTTGGTCGAGATTGACCGGAACGAATTGGCCAATATTAGTGTGGGGGTAATTTATTTAAAATAAAAATAAAAATGAATTTCCTTATTTTTAGGGTTTCCAACTGTTGCTCATGTTTTATGGGTTCAATCTCAATTTCATGTCTCAATGTCTCGATTTCTATGTTTGTATATTATTATTGCTTCGTGTTCAATAATTGATGATATGATAGCAATTCTCTTAGGTTTGAACTTTATATTTCTGATTTTTGTACATGGGTTTTATATGTTTCATACAAATATCGAGTTTTTAGTGATATCTTGAGTTTGTTAGGTGGTATTTTAGAAAATTAAGTACTAGTTTTATATCTTAATAGGTGCAATATGTGAAAAACGTTTAATAATAATTATTATAGGTATAAAATTTAGAATCGAGATTTCATTGACATTTCAACGATAATCTCCTCGATACAAAGTTGTACCGGTGTCTTGGTCCCGGCTGAGACAAACCGAAATCCGATATTGACTGAATTGATGCAGATACATGTGTACTGCTAAAGATAGCCTCTGTATTCAAGTGGTAAAGTTGGGTATATTAATTGTCTTTAAGATAATTGAATAAAGATCTGTAAAAGAATTTGGTTATGTGTATCTTGATCGAATTCGTTGCTAAATACCAGTTTATGAACATTTTAGTTATATGTAATTAGTAAATACAAATTTTAAAATTAGGGGCATGAGAATATTGTATTTGAAATGGATAAATTCTTTGATAACCATATGGTGTAGACCGTGTACTGCATAATATTTTTTGGTGCAAACTAGATTGATCAGTTGCCATGTCAACTAGATGTTGGTGATACGAGAAAGTTTTGAAATACGGTTAGGCTAGAGGCACAGAATGTGGCAGTTGGATTGCAATTAACCACGGTTGGTTGAATATTAAAATAATAAAAAATACATTGGAAACATAAAAGACGGGGTATAAAAAATGAGTAAAGAAAGAGAAAGAGTACTACTCCACTTTTATCTCCCAAGTCTTCAAACTAAAACTTAAAGTTTCAGTATCAAACCTATATATCGACAGTGATCATGATAAGTCTAGTAGTAACTTCCTTATAATTTCTTATTGACAAAAATGATGAGATTATATCTTATTTTGGTTGCAGGGTTGTTCCTTGTTATATATGATGATATTGATCAGTCTGAAGTCGATGATGATGATGAGGAGGAGGATGAGGAGGAGGATGAGCATGATGATCAAGAGAACGATGATGAAGATGGGGATGATGATCAAGAGGATGAGGATGATGATGTTGATGATCCAGAATATAGGTTTTGGTTTGGGCCGACGCTTGAGGATGAGGATGAAGAAGAAGAAGATGATGATGATGATGATTGGTCGTACAAACATGTGGTCACAATTATCGACAGCAGCAGTGAAGAAGTAGGGGATTCTCACTGATCTACTCCTCTAGTCTGATGTTGTTGATATGCATGCATGATATTCAATCACATCTTGTTCCATCATCTTTTGTTTATATGTCTTTATCTTTTTCTTTCTTTTTTTGTTTCGGGTATGTTTAATCAAATGTTTTTTTTGAAGATGCCTGGAAATACATCAATCTTTGGATGTTCAAACTTATAAATTTTGTGGGAATGTTTAATATTTATGGATCCAATATTTCTTTAGATACTATGTGCATATATTGTTTAATATTTTTCTATTTTTCATCTGCTTAAGTACTAATTTTTGACAAGAAAATGATTAAGATAATGAATGAGTACTTGGTTAATGAAAATTTTAGTTATGTGCAAATACAAATTTTAGAATTAGGGTAATGAGAAAATTGAATTGGAAATGGATGAATTCTTTGATAGACATATGTCATAATTTATTTTAGGGTTTCTAGCTAATTCACCACCATAATTCTCATTTCCCATTTATGCTAGTTTAGATTGAACATTACCCTAATCCAATGGGAATCATAAAAGATAATTAAGGTATATAATTTGAGTTAAACCTGGAAAAAACTGTTTTATATTTTTCATCCTGAATCTGTTAAACATATATACATAATTTACAAATTAAAACCACAAATTTAATATTGATCCATATATTTAGCAAAAAGTATAACTTTATTCTAATTTCATGGACTTAAGACTCTCACAATTTTAATAGTCATCCAAATTTACACTAGTTTAAAATATTTTGTTAACAAATTTTGGGCATAATTAACTAAATTATGTAATTACTTACCGTTTATCATTTATTCCTTTAATTCAAATGGTGGAATCAGAATTTTCACACCATCCCTCAAATATTGTCACGTATGTTATAATTTTATTTATATCTTAGAATATATGATTTTTATATTTCTTCATGTATTCTAATTAAAATGTATTTGATTGATATACGCATTGGTACATAATATATAAAATTGGGAGCATTTTCTCTTGTTCCTTAAAAAAAAGGAAGTTATTTTAGACATGAAGAATAAGTGGTGTTGTAATTATGTTAATGAACGGTTAATGATAGTGATGTTTTATCTTCTTTTGGCATACTCAAGAAAAATACTCAAGCCACAATCCCCATTTATGATAGTGTAAATTGAATAAAACCATAATTTAGGGGTTTAATGCGGAAAAAAATGTGAGGGGGCGGTTTTTATGGAGGTGGGAAATGAAGCATAATAATGCTTCACAAGACGAGTCTGATTTTGTGCACACTCCTTAACGAGTGTGCACGTAACATTTTAATCTCCACCATTGATTTAATTTAGGGAGTTATGTAATGAGGGTCGAGATTCTAAACATGGAGGGTAATGGGGCCATCATTTAAATAATCAACCAATCAAATGCTTATGTTAAATGTCCCCACCCTTTTGTATAACAGTTATTTACTTTACCCAAGTGCCTTTACAATCAAAAGTTGTAACCATACGGATTGTGTATGTGGTACACCAAACAATTGAAACCATTCGATGGTTTTCTCTATAAGGTTACATTTAGATTCTCCTTCTTCATAACTTATTCTACTAACCCTTCAATATATATCATAGATGGATAAGTTTCCTTTAGAACTAAAAACCGAGATACTAGGGCGACTACCTACAAAAGAATGTGTTTTGTATAGCAAATATGTTTGCAAAAATTAAAGGGAAATCCTTGTTGATACTAAATTTGGTTTTCTTTTCTATGTCACATCGCACATGGGAGGCTACCTAGGTTCATAACTCTTCTATAGTGAACATTCGAACCGGGAATTGTATGAGGCTATCGTAGCCAACAGTCATCCGGAAGATGGACTTATGTGGCATCTTACACATCCGTTGGTTGGGTCTTGCGACGGTCTCATGTGTTTATATGTCTACCATGACGACTTCCAATATCTTGTTTATATTTTGAATCCAGAAACAGGTCAGCACATCCATCTCCCTCGAAAATCCGGGTAGGCACCAAACGGTGGATATATGAGCTTAACAGGAGGTTTCGGCTACTGTCAAAGTACTGGTGAATACAAGGTGGTTCAAATTGACCCGGCGGGAAAAGTTGAAGTACACACTCTCGGCAACAAGATGGGATGGAGGAACCTTGAGGATATTTCTATAAGATTATGTGCATCAGGTGTATATGCACATGGGTGTATTTTTTGGATAGACGACGCGTACTCAATGATAATGTCCTTCAATTTGAGGAGTGAGGCGTTCAACACACACTCATTACCACCCGCTTAGATACCTGAGGATGAATTCCCAGGCGTTGGTCTGATGTTTTTTGGAGTTACTCTTTGTGCGTACTACGTACATGATCGTATTAACAAGGACATGATAGATTTTTGGACATTTTACGATACCAATGTTTTCGACGCACCTCCTGGGGAACTCGGGGAATGGAATTGGGACACCAGCTTATAATAAAGTTACCATGACATTGGTTACATGAATGTCCATCTTATTTCCCGATTGCCCTGGATAAGAACAACGACGTACTATTGTGGGACGCCCGACGTATATCGCTTTATGAAACATCCACCATAACTTTTAAGGAAATCTGGGGGGAAATACCGTTTGGAACGTATGCTAAAATAGTTCCTCACATGAAGAGAATGGTCTCATTGGACGATTTTAGAGGAGTATCGGAGACGTGCGATGACGATTTTCATGCCACTCACACAATCACTTATCATCATCAATACAATTACTACATTGTCTTTATTAAGTAATAAGATTATTATAACCATTAATGTATTCTTATTCAGCTGCATTCAGTTTGTCAAACGCTTGTTAATCTCTATATTACAACATATTATATAATATATACTTATTTGATGCTTATTAATTAATTTTTCCTCGTATCGATTCAACATGATTCAGCCACGATTCAAGGTTTCCCATAATTTACCCCATAGCATATTATATTATAATATATGTTTATGATAAATACCATAACCATTGTATTTTCTGAAGTACATTTAGGATTTTTTTTTGCTACAATGTTTTAAAAGTTACAAATGCCAGAAGAATTGATGACATCCAAATATCCAATTTAGACTCGAAGTAATCGAAACAACAATGCAAAAAAAATGAAATAAAAAATGGTTTCAATCATTGAAATCATTATTCATATGATCACCATAACTTTTATCAAAGTCATCCCAAGATGCAAAACCCTTGGGAGGAGGATCATTATAAACAGCTTCATTGGCAGGAGCAGGGAAGTCCTCTAATTCTTCATTGGCAAACTCTTTTAATATATCACCAATGTTTTCCTCAAAGTCATCCCAAGAAGCAAAACCATTGGGAGGATGAGGATTCTTGCTTACTGGACCATTGGCAAGAACTGAAGAATTCTCATTAGAACTCATTTTCTTATCAACTTTTTTTTATCCCTTGCTTCTTATGGTGCGCTTTTTACGACGCATCTAATCACCGAATATACTATATCTTATATCATATATATGTATTTTATTATACGCGTACTACAAGAAGGCACGTCTTATAATTTGTATTTTTGATTAAAGGGGAAACAAAGATAATTAGATATGGAATGAATATATAGTCGTATCTAATTTTATTTTTTATATGCATATCTAGTCTCCAAATCTAAGTATATTATGGGATATGTTATCAATGAATATAACAAACAAAATCTAGGATAAATATGGAGAGAGTGTAGATTAGTCAAAGAAGTAGGATAAGAATGGTTGTAATTCAGTTCTAATTAGACGTATATAATTTTGCTTGAACCTTAAAGAAATCTCTCTAGAAAACTAAACAAGTTGTTAAAATTGATCATCTTTCAAGCAAAACCATCATTTCAGTTCTGCGTCAAGTTGCAGTATCTCTCTAGCAATTCGAGTATGTAAGTCTTTCTGCTCAATATATTCATCATTTGATTTTTTTGGTATTTAGAAGTTTTCGATTTTGAGGATTTTTATTCATATGATTTTTATTATTATATACAATTTATTTATTTTACAAATTGGGAAGGGTTTATTTTTTTTATAAGCATCTGGTTGGATGGTTCTGGAGAGCAATATCTGACAAATTACAAGGCTCCTATTCAACTGTCATTTGGGGATTTTGTTAATTGATGATTTTATCATGAGTTTTGTATGATTCCTAGGTGGTAATGCATGTAGTGATATTGTATAGTTAATTAGTGGAGGAATTTTTATTTGTATTGTAATGTCATACTTTGTTGTTTAACATAGCACATAACAGATGCAAGATGCCATACTCTCGTTGGTTGTTTCTTTATGTAATATTGGTGTTTGATTATCTGACATGATCCAGCTTTTACAATACTCGCATACCTTTCTTTGTGGACAACACAGTGATAAAACACTAGACTTCATAAAAAAATGTATGTTTTTCTATTATCCAAAGCAGATGTTGTAGTTTTTAAAGTTTTAGTTTTAATATATTCGAACTAAGGACTTAGTTTTAATCTAGCTAGATTTAGAGACATTTATAGTAGACAATGGAAAAGATGGGGGCTACAAGGGATGATATGAATGATAAAAATAACAAGGGTAAAAGAATCTGTATTGATATGGAGGACCGAGAGGTTACCTCTAAGATGACTCATCTTCAAACAGCAAAGGACATTGTTGGTGAACCTAATTTGACACTATTAAAGGAATTGAAGAATTTTGTGGATGAAAAAATTCAGAAGGGCGAGCAAAAGAGAGACAATAATGAGGCAGCTGCAGAACAAGCAAGGATGAAAGCAGACAAAGAAAAGAAGGCTCTAGAAGAAATGGCAAAGCAGAGAAGACTTCTACATTTGGCCCAAGATGCGCAAATCAGAAAGTGGCTCAAGTGAAGCAAGAACCTCTTGCTACCACCAACTTTTGAATCAAGGCATACAGATGAATTATATAGTTTTAAAAATGAACAAGTCTTTTACAAGTGCGTTTATTGGGAAAAGCTTTCAATCAAAAAGGGTCTGGATACTGTTTATAAATCTGAGTCAGAGCATGAAAAAGAACAAATTATGGTTGAAACATCTGATGAAGAAAATGAAGAATGAACGTGAGGAGTCCTGGTCTGACTGAGAGTTAGATTGTGAAAATATGGATCCCTAGTTTAACCTTTTTGGTTAATCGTTTGGTTAGTCTTTTGAAAACGTTATTGGGATACTGGTGGTTAGCATGTGAACTTTTTGGTGTAGTGATGGATTAAAGTTACTTTATATTTGTATTTTCTTGTTTGTATAGATAGTTAATCCCCGATTTTTAGTATAAATCATGCATATGATTATTGAATAAGTGATTGTGGTTGGTGATTACTCTTTGTATACATATGACTCTTGCAATGGATGATTAAAGAATTTTATTAGGACCCCAACCACATTTCTACAAGTGGTAATGATTAGTTTTTAATGTGACCTGCAAGTAGCTGAGAATTTTACAATATATCCTAGAGTAATGGATAAATCTTGGATGAGTACCGACAGAACCATACAACCTTATGTCGATGGAGTAGAGACATTTATACAGTATGTTGTCCACCAATGGGAGATTGAGAATCGGATGGAATCATGTGATGCTGATGAACCAATTAGGATTTTATGTCCATGTGTGAAATGTTTAAACCGTTACACTCACAATGTGTACAATGTTAAGTACCATTTAACATTTAAAGGAATAAATGCAGAGTATACCATATGGACTGAACATGGGGAAGAATATGACGGTGACGACGACAGATATTTGCTCATATGAAAATGTATTGTATTTTGATGATTTTGAAGGAAGTTCATCCAGAATTCATGTATACATTCAGAAATTACTTGAAACAACATCTATTAAAATCATGTTATGCATGTTAGCGGTCATGCAAACTTAAAATTTAGTTGTGTTAATACTTTTTCAAGGCTATATAACAACTTCAGCAACACATGCTCCATATTTTATAAAATTACGTGTCAACTATTTTTTTTTAATTCATGCATTAATCATATAATTTTTTTTTGTAAATTCGATATGGAAGGAGTATTAATCGCATCTAATTTTTTTTAGAGCCGTCAAAGCAGAAAATTGTGCAGTATAATAAAAAAATAGGGATACGACTTTTATTTCAGGTTTGAATGAGAAAAATCTTAAAATGGCACGTGCAGCATGTCGTCCATGAGATTCACCTGTAATAAATAAAAATATTACCTTCCTTTGTTAACTGATCACCATTTACACTACAGTTCATTCTTTACCCTAAGAAGAAAAACCGCCAAAAATAACTCCTCTCAAGTTTGAACAAGCCTTTGTGTTCATCTCTCTCGTCCGTCTCTTTAAATATTTCATGTTTTACTCTTAAATCTTTTAATTCATCCCTAGAAAACAAAACAAGTGGTTTACTTTGATCATTATCCTACCAAAAACCATTCCCCTATCAGTTTTGCTTCAACTTGGAGCATACTCGGTTCGATCGTGTAAGTTTTTTTGTTCAGTACTTTTTTGTTATCCGGGATTATAACTCTAATGGTCATTGGAGGATGAAAATCTCTTCTTATGCAACTGAATATATCTAGGTAGTTAATCTCTTATTTTTGGTATAATTCATATGATAATTGAACTTCAGATTGTGGTTTGTGATTAATCTTGTATACGTAATTAAGACTCTTTGCTATGATAATTGAGATTTTATTAGAACCACAACAACGTTTATACAGGTGGTAGTGACTAGTTCTTTCTGTGACCACGTAACTGAAAATGTATAATGGATCCTAGAATGATGATAAATCTTGGATGGGTACCAATAGAACCAGACATCCTTATGTTGATGGAGTCGATGCATTTTCAAAGAATGTTGTCCACCATTGGGAGATTGCAAATCCGGTGGAATCACGTGACGCTGACGAACCAATTAGGATTCCATATCCATGTGTGGATTGTGTAAACATCTATCATCGCAAAGTGGAGACGGTTAGTGATGGAATTTTAATTTAATGCCGCAAGTATACGGTTGTCGATGAGACAATATACAGATACGGTCGTTCCACTGAGACTAAATTAATTGTTATATATAATTTCTATCAAACATTAAGCTACAGAATAGATTTAAAGAATATTAATTAAAACTATTAAAAGAAAGAAATTAAACAAGTGGAGAAAACTAGGGATTTCAGGATCCACCACTATCATGTATATTAGATTTATAACCAATTTCTAATAGTATTCTCCATAATATTGCACAAGACGATTTAGGACCAATATGTAAATCTCGTAAGATAAAACGTTTATACCAATTAAAATTCTCAAATAACTAATAATTTTTCTTCACTTAATGATGCTAATCTCTAAAAAGAATGTATGAACCATTGAATAAGCAAAAGGACATATGAAGAAAATTTATTATCATGACAAAATGAGAATATAAGATAAAGAAGAATTGTTATTGAAAATTGGTTATAGTTCCCTATTTATATTATAGGACTTCATCTTCCGCCCTAATAAAAAGAATTTAACTATTCATTTTACAAGGAGAGAAAAAGAACTAAAAAAATTATAAGAGAAGAAGAAAAAAAATGAAAAGATAAACTAGATAAACTACCGCTTCAACTCCGGACTCAAAATGCCCCCCCTTTTGTTTCTTGTCGATGCCCTCTTCTATATACGTAGACTCCTCATTTCTTCCAAATTTGGAATCGGTGTCGTATGGATACTTGAATATGTTTGTTTTTTTGGAAACAAATAAATTGTTTTCCTTTTTATTGCTCGACAACTTATTCCTGTATACTTATTCTCCACCTTTCACATGTCCATGCATGGAGATTACACTTTCCTTCTTAATGAATCATTAGTTATAAGGTAATAAGAATGATAAACTTCTTTCCATTTGTGGACATGATAAAGACATTATTTGACTTTCCAAATTTGAACCAATAAGAGCATATGCCTTGGCATAGATTAGATTTCCTTTCTTTCGCCCATTTATATATTCATGGTAATCGAACCATTAACAAATCAGGTCCATTTCACTCCAGGTTTTGAACTCTTGGACAGTAATAGGACATGTGAAGTTGCTCGTTTGCATGCACTAATTATGGCCTGTCTTCTCTTTGTTATTAACACGGTGAAATATTAGTTGACTACTTGTATGTGTGTCTTGAGACAGCGAAAAGAGTAATTGAGGTCCACTTCTAATCATTTACCTATTCTACGGATAAATTATCGAAGTTAGTCCATCGAGCTTTACTTTTAAAATCATTAAAATATATAAAATAAAGAATTAATAAATATAAATTAAAATGTAATTTATATAGTGTTTACACACTCATCATTTAGATACCATTTATAATCTAGGGGAATACATCAAAAGTATACCATATGGGATAAGTATTGGAAGGCACCAAAAAGGAGGTCTGGTAATAGCTACGATGGTCTGCACTATAACGAAGATGTTGATTACCCAACAGATGCTGCAGAGACTAGAGAAATGGTTGAAGCTTTATGAGATCATTTCCCAACAGATTCTGAGAAGTTGCTACAGCTAATGGAAGATGCTCAGAAACCCCTCTATGGAGGATGTTCCAAATATACAAAGATATCTATAATGTGTAAGATGTTCAACTTGAAGAGCAAGCACGGAGCATCAAACAAGTTCTTTAATGAACTTCTACCTTTGTTAAAAGATATGCTCCCTAAGAAAACGAATTAATGAAAAATACATATGAAGCTAAGAAGGTGATGAAACAATTGGATTCAAGGTATGAAAGGATACATGTATGCATCAATGACTGCATTCTCTATAAGTAACAACACAAGGATTCCTTCAAGTGTCCAACCTGTGGGGAACCAAGATGGAAAGTTGACACAAACACACAAGAGGTTACGAGAATATTCCGACAAAATTCTTGTGGCATTTCCCCATCATCCCAAGATTTCAACGGTTGTTTCATTCAAAGAAAATATTCGAGTATATATTATGGCACGACAAGCATAGAAATAAATACTAGAGTGTTTTATGGCATCCGGCAGACTCACCACAATGGAAAACGATAGATGAAAGATACAAAAAAATCGGTGACGATGCTAGAAATATACGGCTAGGCATTTCGGCTGACGGAGTTGACGTACACAAAGGCACATTGAAACATCACAGTGTATGGTCAATTATGACTGTGATTTACAACCTTCCGTCGTGGTTGTGTATGAAAAGAAAGTTTATCATGTTGTCACTACTGATAGATAGAACACCTTGTAACAATATCGATTTATGATGGAACCTTTCGTTAAGGATCTTAAGCGCTTATTTGAAGGAGTCGAATGTTTTGATGCGTTATCACAAGATCATTTTACTCTACGTGTAGTTGTTTTATGGACAATAAATGATTATCCTTCTCTCGGTACACTGTGTGGTTGTAAATACTCGGGAAAAATAGCTTGTGTGGTGTGTGGGAAAATACTAAGTATGTCAGACTCAAAAACTGCAATAAATAGTGTTATATCGTTCGTAAAAGATACCTACCATATATTCATCCATTCATAGGACAGACGGGGTTCAATGGACAAGAGGAACACGATGTAGCTCCGGAACCTATGACCGAGGAACAACTATACGAAGAGGTGAAATCTATAGAGAATTCATGGGGAAAGGGACCGGGGAAAAACGAAGTGGAATTGGTGCAAGTTAAGCCCGGAAGAGGTGGAAAGATAAAAATGAAGAGAGTCCAAAGGACAATCCAACCAAAAAGGTCAACGGGGGGGGCGATAATTATTGTAAAAAGCTCAACATATGGTTCTGGCTCCTCCTCTATTGGAGACATCATCTTGTCCACCATTGTATAGGTTTCATGCACGTTGAAAAGAATGTCCGCGAGAGCCTCGTCGAAACATTGTTGAACATAGAATTTAAGACGAAAGATAGAGTGAATGCTCGATTGGATCTGCAGGCTCATGGGTTTAAATCAAAGTTGTATCATGTGCCAGATAACAAAGGAGGATTTGTACTAACCGCAACAAGTTACACATTAACCACAGAAGAAAAGGACAAGTTTTTTCAAACATTATTAGAGTTAAAGGTTCTGCAAGGGTATTGTTCAAACTTTTCAACCCTGGTGAGTCAAAAAGATCGAAATCTTATCGGACTAAAATCATATGACTATCACATACTAATGCATCAGTTTTTTCCCATTGCAATTAAATCAATTATGCCGCAACCAACAAGATACGCTATTATTAGGTTTTGTTACTTTTTCAAAGCAATATCAAGCAAAGAAATCAAGGTGGCAGATCTAGATAAATTGCAGGATGATTTCTACGTGACGTTGTGCTTACTAGAAAAATACTTTCCTCTATCCTTTTTTGATATCGTGGTTCATTTAACTGTGCGTCTTACCAGGGAAGTTAAATTATGTGGTCTTATATGCTTTCGAAGGATGTATACCAGAGGAGGCATTGTTCAAGGGAATGTTGCAGAAGAGACAATAGAGATGTTCTGTGAGTACCAAAGAAACATGAAGACAGTTGGAATTCCCCCTGAAAAGCATAACTCATCTGACGCTGGTGAAGATTCAATTCCTTTAGAGGTTAAAGGAATATCAGCTGGTAAATTGACGATTATTAGTGCTGAACTATGGGAGACAACGCATTTCTATGTAATGCAGAATTCGCCTGAAGTTGTTCCTTACATCAGGTTAGTATTAGTTTTAAAATTTTTTGTTTTGTTTTGTTTTTTAATTTTTTGGCATGTGAAATTTTTTGAAAAGATAACAATATTTATCATTGTACTGCCCAGCCGACACATTGATTTTTCGCGCAAGCACTATCCCAATGAACAGGAAGCACAGCGGCAGAAACGACATAGTGAAACGTTCGGGGGAATGACTAAAAAATGAGGTAAGAGTTTGCAGAAAATATTTCTTTTTCCATGTAATTTTTGTGTCAAGATAAAGGCTAATCCGTATAATATATTTCATGTTAGGAGAGAGCGGGCAGCCTCTAAATAATGTGTCAGTGAGAGATTAAAGTGGCTCTCAGAGAAACCGAACCTTGATGTAATGAAATTCAAAGCATACCAGATCAAAGGATTCATGTTTGGCACACAATCTTATGAAGGTTCAGTGAACCAGAATAACGGGGTTTACGTATATGCAACTGACACGAACATTGGAAAAGAGGGAGTAACCCTTGATCAGGCTAATTATTTCGGTGTTTTACAAGAGATATGGGTGCTGACTTATCATGAAGATAAAATTCCCCCCTTTTCAAGTGTAATTGGGTTGACAATAAAAAAAGGGGTCTCAAAAGACAGACTTGGATACATTTTGGTTGAGCTTGATAAGTTAAGACACAAGGAGGATTCATTCATTATAGCCTCACAATCTAAGAAGGTATTTTATGTGGGAGACCAGAAGAATAAGAAAAAGTCAATTGTGTTAGTATCGCCTCCCAAAAACTACAGAGATGTCTATCATGATGTCGACGAGGAATTCAGTACTGCAATTCATTGTCGGAATGAATTTAACTTGCCTCTTGTAGATCAACTTGACCTGGGCAAGGAATCCATAGATGATTACTATCGGACCGACATTAAGGGAAAGTTGTACGGAAAGTTGAACAGAAAGTCATAGGGAAAGCCAAAGCATGACATGCTCAATCTCTTCCAATTTACTGTTGTCGTTGCCAATGTTGTCAATTTGTTGGTCCTTTATGAAGATTGTTCCTCGCTTTTTCCTTGGGTCGAGACTCAAGTTTGCTCTATTATGAGGTTTCTATTAATTGTATGTTATTTTTTCTTTTTGTTTCATATATGGATTTAACCTTTTTTTTCTTGGCTTTCAAACTGGATTCCCTTTGCTTCTTCTCCGCCAGTCTGCAATAATACAAGTTTTCATTCTTTGGTTTTTGTAAGTGAACTTATAGATAATCATACTGGTATGAACCTCTTTTATATAAAACGTATCAAGAACTTCATAGCTGAAAGACATGCTTCTCATACGAGAAAGCATTTGTACTAAAGTCTACTTGGAATTCCTCTCCTTATTTTTTGTTGCACTATGTCCGCAAAGAGTCTCTTGTACATGTTTGTAACTTATTCTAGTTTAACATTATTAGTGTGTTGCTTAGAAGAAAAAATAAATAGGATTAACCTTTCTCCTAAAAAAAATAACCTAAGCGATAAACACATGTACACAACACAGACATTACATACATGTGAATCTGACAAAACAGAAACAAATAAGTTTTTTTTTATGAAATAAATAAGGTAAGGTGTGTTAGAAAAACCTTGCGGACACTAGTTTATAAATTCTTTGCCGGGCATAAATTCTTAAATCTTAAACAAGCTCATAGTTTACCAATAAGCTATACCACGGGCTTCAGCCATGTTTAGATTCCTCAAATTATAACTAGCCCATGAATAATCCTGGGCTAAGTTGTAATATTAGCATATGGACTAGCCCAAAATTAATATGTAAGTTGTAAAATTAACTTGTGGGCTTGGGGGCTAGATCCCCAGTTATTGCACATTTCATGTACCATGTAACTCGAACTAGCGTGACTAAATGGTATCTTTTTGGACACGTAGAGAGTATCCGAAAGGGCGTGTCAAAATGGAGCCATTTGGACACGCAGAACAATCTACGAACTTGCATGTCCAATAAATCCTACCTTTAGACGCTCATAGAAAACTCTGAAGTGGCGTGTCTAATGAGCTAACATTTAAGCCACGTAGAACAATTTATGAACTGGCGTGTCTGATAAAACTACCTTTTAGACACGCGGGGAAATCTATATAGTGGTGTGTCCAATAAAACTAACACTACAAGAAAAATGAGCACCAACTAAACCAAAAGAGTTGCTACAGGGCGTGTTTCAGTGGCTGGAGACCTCTGGCAATTAACTAGCAACGAAAATGCCTCGCTGCTAAAGACTATGAGGCTATAGACCTTTTCCATCATAGATGTTGGTATAAACGTCTTGCAACAATTGTGAAGCACTAAGGGTTTTAGCTGGCATAAATTTTCGGTAACTGCCTGACCACCATTGGTGGAACATATAAGCACTAGTTGCTGAAATACTTAACCCACAAAAATATTGGTTGTTGAAGGTTGATACGTTGTTAGTAGAGGTAGCTAACTATAAAATAATGTCAGTTGCTAGACAATAGAACCCACTGGATTTGAGTTGCTGAAGTTGTTGGCTAAGGATAGTCACTTAATGTTCCGGTGGTTTAAGAGTTTCCTCTACGAGATTTTAGTTGCTCAAGATTTTAATCTTTTGTAAAAGAATTTCAGTTGTTTTTGAATGGTTGGTTAAGGTGCTTTCCAACAAGTTAAGAGTTGATAGTTGAGTTGGTGAAGACATTTTCCAACAACGTTTTAGTTGATTAAGATTTGTAGCCGCTAGCTTTTCAGTTGGTGGGGAATCAGGTCTGCATTGGTAAAAAGCTCCACCCACATATAATCTAATTGTTTGGTGTAGTTGGATAAGGGTTAACCAATGGAGATAAAGGGTTCAAGCCTCTATAATTGTTTTGTTGATTGAAGGCTTAAACCATGGAACTCTATTGCTCAAAACCTTAGGCCACTACAAATTTAGTTACTTAAGTTGCTTATTTCACTTCATATTTGAGTTGCTAGAGAATAATTTATCTAAAAACATCATGGAAAAACAAATATAAAAATTTCATTTTGATACTTAAATTTTACATCATTAATATCCCAAAAATCCCAAAATATATTCAAAACATCGATAACTACAACATACATAGAGGACACACAGACCTAGGCTGTGCTTGAAGTCCCAAAAATCCCAAAATATATTCAAAACATCGATAACTACAACATACATAGAGGACACACAGACCTAGGCTGTGCTTGAAGTCTGAGTACCGCAGGCTGAGAGTCTGGATCAGGGTGGCGGGCAGAGACTCTGGATCTTTACTTAACTAAGCTCTCAAGTAAGAATTTGACTGGATCCAAGATTTCTAAAGGACCACCTTCAACTACAGTGGGATCTCTCTAGCTTGAGTGTTCTCTGCAACATCAATAACAACAATAATGATCATACTGCACTATAACATGACATCCCTTTGCAAATTAATTCTACCGATTATATTCCTTTTTTCCAACATATGCAAATCATATTGGAAAGATCTCAGTAAACATAGAAAGTGCCCCAGTATATTCAAGAGTGCTTGTGGGAGGGAACTGGTTTATCATGGGACCCTATCGATACTAAACAACAATATGATTCCAAATTACCTGTAACAGATTTATCTCTGTAATCCACTTCACAAGTATGCTTATCAAAAACCACATTTTCCAACATTATGGAGACAAGTTAATGTAAGCAAAACCCAGGGAAAACATGGATAATACTAATATGACAGAAGATAAAGTAAACATAGTTATTTGTTCCTAACTCGATCACAGCATTCCAAATCTCTTGTTCTTTCTCTTTAGAGAGATCAATACACTTAATATAGCAACCACCCTCACTGCTTGAGATACCATCATCACTCCATAGTGTTCATCATATTCACTAAAGTACCGCTTCTAATCCATTGACAAAGTTGTCTTCCCAGCACCTAGAATAACCAAGAAGATTTAGAACTTGTTGGATTTACTAACACCTAACACAAATAAAAATCCAAAGTGAAATTCGAATAAAAGAAAACTTGCAACTCAATTGATTTGACAGGAACATTTAAAAACACCATAAGGTCATGACTTCGGAAAAATAGCAGCATTAAGAAGTGAACGGCATTACCAATACAAAGTCTAAGGAAGCTTACTCGTTATCTTCATGTTAATTCCCATCTCCAGTGTAATCTGCATCCCCATCTTTGGGGTTAAATAGTTTCTTAGATTCTCTTAGAGCTTTAAGTATCTCACGTTAAATTGACACTTCCAAAGTTGTCCTGATTTAACTTGTTGTACTAAGAGAAGAAGCAAACAGAGTTAAATAAGCAACATTAAAAGAAAACAAAAAATTTAGATAGTCGTACACTAACCTGTAATCATCTTGCAGGCAAACGTAATTAACATAGCTGTAACCCAAAATATGGCCTGCATCAACATTTTACATACCAGTAAGTCATCTTACTGGAAATAACATAATGGGTAGAAAGTCATCAAATAAGACAACTAGAAACCATTCAACATTTGTTATGAACCTCAATGACTGCATCTTAGTATATGGATATAATTGCTAATGCCAGTATCATGGAAAATCAGGCTATGTCCAAGTTCAAATCCACAATTTTTTGGGTTGCACCGATAAAAGTATTTAGGGAAAGAAAGCCATTTCAGTAACACTGGTTTCAAAAGATAGTAATAAGAGGCGATGTAAAAATAACCAATCTCAGTGCTCAGATGTTTATCAATCTCCGTCAAACCAACATAAGCAAGATCTGAGCTGGTTACTCATATAAAATAACTAGCATGAGTAACCTTTTTCGGTTGTAAAATTGAAAGAACTAAAGCACTGAGATTGTTTTAAAACAACAAAAAGGTAATTAAAATCAAAAGACGTGTCGCATCAGAAGCTCAATTTAACATCACCCGTAATGTAAAAAGGGGAATCCAAATATATATATATATATATATATATAATTGTATGATAGATGTCATGAATGTACGAAAATCAACAAAATCAACAACAGCGAAGAGAACATGAATGATATGACTAAGATACTTAAAACTCCCAACTGGTAAGCAAATAGATGAATTTTAAAACTAACAACCTAACCTAGGGATAAGGATCATAGGCATAATTTACACCTCACCCATATATGCAACTTCAAACAGTTACATTAGGTAAATTACATAACACTCATACGTTCACACATAAAAGCAACTTCAATGTTTAGAAAGCAAGCAAAGATAGGTTGCACAATTTAATCATGTATCAAATACAACTGTAGAAGTAAGACAGCTGTTATTCAATCAATTTAACCGCCTATTTGTATACCCTTTTATCGTAATTATCAACTAAACATTACCCACACAGATCATTAAAGCATCAAACCTCAAATCTCAACCTCCAAACGATCTAAACACAATAAAAGCATGCTAGATTTAACCTGACAAGAACAGTATTCATTCTCAGACATGTTTAGCTTCACTGAAGCTACTGCATATCATAACCTTACACAAAAACAATCTTAAAAAGAATACAGATCTTGCACTAAATGAAAAACCCATCCAAAAAAATTGTAATAGAATTGAAAACTGGGGAATCATGACACCCTTAAGAATTCTCAATGCTTTGAGAACCAAAGCCAAATCGCAAACGAGAAGGGGCACCAAATGCAAAAGCCTAGAAACAAGCAAACGAAAATTAACGTAAAATTAAAATTTAAGGAAAAAAAGTATAAACAAGAACAGATCTGACTAGAAAAATGAGATTGAAAGAGAAAGAAAAACACAAACCTGACGGTGTTATCAGTTTCACAAGGATCCGATTAGGGATGGGTCTGCTTAGTCTCATCTTTTTATCGAGCTTCTTCTTGATCATAAACGACATATGGGAAGGATGTGAATGCAAAACCAAAATCAACATCAAATTAGTGAATCACTAAAGTAGAACCAAAAGGCAGAGATAAAATGATAAAAGCAAAAGGGAAAAGAAGAAAAGTGGAAGAGTTACCATTTTCGTATCTGGTTCAGATGCCAGAACCTTAGAATACTGAGAGAAAGCATTCGAGATCAAGGAAATTAAAAAACGTAAAACCGTAGAATAATGAGATAAAGCATTCGAGATCAAGGAAACAAAATATATATAATTGGGTCTTTTAAGATCGGGGGTTTTCGATCTCATTTGCGAGTATGTAAACCAGAAAGAGAAAGAAAGAGCCCGAGGATGGAGGCAGAAAACTGAAATTAGTTTTAGCAAAGTAAAGTGGGAGAAAATAAGTTTACGCTTTTATATAAAGGGTTTGGACGGTGCTAAGGTTTAGTCATACGGATTAAGTAAAATTGTGGACGGTAGAGATTTGGTTAGGGATTTTCATACGGATTAGGTAACTGTAAGAGAAGAATGAGGTTCTCTTTGTGCTAAAAAAATTTGTGTGTTAGTCGATTTCGAGTTCTTCTTTTTTAGCATACGTGACCGAAATTTTGGAAGTGTACCCAATGTAATCAAACGAAATCTAGAGGCGTCTTGGAATTGACTATATAGATTTTTTTTAGGCATATAAAATGTGATTACATAAAAATTAGTTTCGAATAAATTTGTTATGGAATTGACTTATATAAATATATAAGTATATCTATCGAACGAAATCTAAAGTTGAATGAATATTTTTAGCAATCGGAATGTGTAAGTGTCTAAAAATATCTAATAAGATTGATCAAATTCTAAAGTTTAATTGATTTTTCTTGCAATCGACTTATACATCTCTGAGCATATCTAATAAGATCGAAAAAATAACGTACAGAGACGATGAATCTATCTCAGAATCGGCTTATGTAGATTTTTAAGCATGTCCAATGAGACAATCTAAAAGTGAGAATTAGATTGTCCAACCTGGAACAAATTTTGGAATGAGCTACTTTTTTTCCAAATAGTTAACATGGCTAAACGACTCATAACACATAATTTCCATTGTGGCTGACAAAAAATATTATTGTAATGTAATATGTCTCATGACCTAGATGTTTGATTCATGGTGCCAAGCTTTGTTCAATCTCACTTCGATTTTGCTCAATGTTAGTGCTTAGATTCTGTGTCCAGTTAAAATATTCTGGTCCAAAATCTAAATTTTTACTTATTTTAGAACTTTAAAATTGAAATGCTACAACTTGTTTTCGTCACTTTCTCTTTGTAAAATTTTCAATCTACTTTCTATCGTAAAAGCGGTTATCCTGTCTAAAATTGACCGACCAAACATAACATTAAATACTACGTCTCAAAATTGCACCATATTTTTCATCTTGACTCGTATTTTATAGTAGGCCAGTAGACTTCCGCTTTAAATATTTACTTGGAGGGAGATTTCATCAACCAAAAATTTCATTTATTTCAAATCTCCCGCTAGTTCTTTTTGCAAATTTAATTCATCCGCTTAAATTTCTCTCCAATCTTTTAAGTAACCTCATTTTCTCCAATTCTCCCACCGAGTTTATTCGCCAAATTTATGTGTACTACCAAAATAGTTTGGGTTGAAATCAAATATTAAAACTCTATCAAATGACATCGAACGAATTACATTGACAGACGAACATGTCTTGGAATCGACTTATATGATATCATCAAGCATATCTATAAGATCGATTGCACCAAATATTTTAGGTCAATCTCGCTCGAATTTATCGATATCGTATCCTGGAATTTATTCGATCTTATTTTTTTAAAACGTATTTAATCAACATGATTTTTTTCTTTTTTACAAATGCTAAACACGATTAAATGATTACCCCAAAGATCTAAAACAAACAAATTTGAGGCAAATTTGACATCATAATAAGAAATGGAGGAAAAAAATTTGGCGTTTGGCGCTTAAATTTTGTATCCCGTTAAAATATTATGGTTCAAAATCTAATTTTTCACTTGTTTTAGAACTTTAAAATTAAAAAACTATAGCTTCTTTTTGCCACTTTCTCTTTCTAAAACCTAACTACCGTGCTTCTTCTTTCTCCAGTTCTCACAGACCTTCATCTCTCTTACTCCCCAACAATCACCAACATTTTTTCTTATATTTCTCTCTCCAAATTACTCACTTACAGTCTTTTTTTTCTTTTTCCAAATCCTATTTAGTTTTTTTTCAATTCAATATTTGATTAAAATCAAAATTCGTTTTTAGCGATTTTCAATTTGATCAAATACCATCTATATCTCGTCTCCAAAATCCAGGTCATGATGATGGACATTCCATACCAGTACTATTTCATGTGTTCATCTGGCCGAAGTTTTTCTTTTTTCAAGTGATTTTCTAAAGACGCATAAGTTCCAAGTATGTGATTTTGTAAAGATGATATCCCTTCATATGAATCCTTGAAGTACAAATTTGTACCACTTTACTCTTTTTTTTGTTGTTGTTATTTTTTGCAAAGAGTTTTTTCCAAATGTTTTTAATCATTTTTATCAATTTTTGTTAATTCCAAGATTGGAACTCTATAAGTAGCCCAAAAATACTTACATTCAATGTTGTGGATCCTTTTTTTTTCCTTAAATTTTTAATACCATCTTTTGCTAGTGATCAACCTTGTAATTCAAATTTTCAATGCAATACATGGCTACCAAATATTAGATGGATGTAATTAATTGTGTACACACATTTGCTTCGTAAATATAATTATGTAGACTTACATTTTAAGATTATTGCAGACATTTATTTAAACATTCCACTAAACATAACATAATATTCTCCGGTTGAATCTATATGAATAGGCCAAGTAGCAAGCAAAATACAATTTATACATCTCTATTTTGTATAAAGGAGACGTAAATGTTTAATTAGGTACTTAAAAATTATGCTTGAGTGCAAGCTTATTTAGTTTGTATATTTTATAGTTTCGAAGTTAATGTCCATGCCAACAATTAGATGGTGGTGTAGATGTCTACTAATAGATTTTTTGGTCAGCTAATTGTAGTGGGTAGAACTATTTAGTTACTAGTGTACTTTTTAGTTGTCATATCATGGTGACTGAAGACTAGCAGACATACCAATTATTTGATGGTTGGTATACGTGTTTACCAACAAATTGTTTTGGCGGCAAACTGTAGTGGCTAAAAGTATTTAGCTTCTCATATACTTTGTAGTTTCCAAAACCTAGTGGTTGAACACTACTAACAACACTAACAATTAGATGGTTAATGTAGGTGTCACCAACATATCATTTTGGTGACTAAAACAAGCAGCTACAAGTATATAGCTTTTAGCTTTTACTATATGTTTTAGTTACAAAATTCAGGTGACTAAACACTACTAGCAACACTAACAATCTGACGGTTGGTAGAGATGTCTACCAACATATAGATTAGGTGGATTAACCTAGTGGATGAGAATATATAACTTTTAATGTATTTTTGAGTTGCCAAATTACGGTGGCTGAAATCTAGTAGCCACATGTATGATACTTTTAGTTGGTAAAGATTATTGTTAAAGGGTTCCACCAACCATAATTGCTGAAAAATAGTGATTAGAGGTTTCTAGCAACCAAGGTTGTTTTCAGTTGTAAGAAATGGTTGTTAAAGGGTTCCACCAACTATAGTTGGTAGGAAAACGATTGCTAAAGACAAGTTTTCTTGTAGTGTAACCCTTTAGACATGCTCAGAATCTCTGGAGTAGTGTGGCAAATATATTGCACACGCCAAAATTGTTTCATGTGTCCATAGATTGGTCTATGGACACGTTAATTGACAAACACAAAATAGGCGTTGCTAAATGGTACCTTTTGGACACGCCATGCTTCACGTGGTTTTTAATGGACATAATGGACACGCTAACTGAGTGTAACGTGGCTGAATGTGCCAGTAATAGACACATAGTTTTTTAGTGGCGTGGCTACATGTACGATTTCTGATATATAGCCACTCCAGAAATCAGAAACGTGTCAAGGAAAAATATAAATGACGTGTCAAAAGACCATTTGTGTACTAACGGATGTTGAACTTGAATTGGGATTGGTTGCTGAAACTGACCTAAGATCCACCATTTTTAAAGGATTGAATTTTGTTACCAAGAGGTTGATCTCCCACTGTGGTCGCCAATTGTTTGTACCTAAAAATTGCTCCTAGGCAAAATAATGTACTGTTGAAGTACTTTTTTAGGTTCAAGGATCAAAATCGTACAAAACGAATCCAAACAAGAAGAATGTATGTCTACGTTTTGCTTCGGTTACAAAAGTGGAGATGGGTTGATCTTAAGGGAGGGAAGCAAAGAAAGTTGAAGGAATTTGTGTATGTTGAACGGTGTGTAGAGTTGAAGAATAAAAGAGCTTGTGAGAATGATTTTTTATATGTTCTCCTTTTGTGTTTGAAATGGGTTAAGTAGCCTATTTATAGTATTTGGGATCACACACTTTCCTTGTAAAGTAGTGGAGGTAGTGGGGAGATGGAGAGATGGAGGTTGTGGGAGCAACCGTCTACTTTATCTTGGGAAGTTTCCAGAAACTTCCAGATGATTACTCCACCATCTCTTCAACCGCTTCAACCAATACCACTTACTTTGTAACTTCCTTGTCATGGGGTGTTGTTACGCCCATGTTGTTGTAACCACCATACCAAAACCCCATGTTTAATCCCCTCATATAATATGATTTGATGTCTCCTAGGAGTTAGTGGAGTCATGGATTCAAAGCCATGAGTCTTGTTGTAAAGTAATAATATTAGTAAGCTTAGCATGGCAATAGCATATTCGTGGCATGTTTGTAGCCTGTAATTTATTTTTAGTGACAATAATACATATAAGTGTTATTGATTCAATTGTGGTGTTGCTAGCACAAGTATAGGGGAATAATACAGCAACAACTGGTCATGGTACGACAGCGGCAAGGCGTGGCGCGACAGTAGCGCAAAGCATGACGTGGAAACAACATGCCAGCAGTGCAGCAGGCGCTAGTGTTGCGGCTAGTGCTAGTGCTAGCTTTGCGCTGCAGCTAGCGCTTCTGTCTGACTTCTAGTATGGCTTTGTTAATTTTGTTCGCTCTGTTAGCTCCTGCGTGGCTTTGTTAGTTTGACGCATTCGTGCTAGGAGCGTGGCTAGGGCTTACTAAGGCATGTGCCTGTTGATGCCAGGGCCATTTCCTATGTGCCATTGGCATTGGCATTTGCTAATGTTGTGACCATGACTATGGTCGATTTAGGGTTTCTCAGTCGTGCGAGATTTAATTGTTAGTATTTATGCTTAACTTTTTTGCAGTGTATACAAAACATCTTCAAGAGATTCAGCCGCGGAAGTTTGCAACTTGAAATTATACTTGATGCGAATCTGCAATTTAGATGGTATGCATCTTATTAGCACTTTCATTTAGATATGGCATCACCTCTGAATGTTCGCAATTTTGTATAACCAGTTATTTTTTTTATACAAGTAGTTCGCATGGATGCACATGAAATAACGAGGATTTAATTGATTATAGTTTTGAAATTTCTACGGTGCATATATATGCAAAAGAGCTAAAGGGCTAATTTAGCCAAGAGCTGAATATCCCTTCTCGATTTTATTGCAGAATCTTGGATAAAAGTAATATTCATAATTCTGATGCTTATACAAAATTAATGTGTATTTATTTCACGCTTGTGCAGTTAGGAAAAAAAACAACATTACAAGGGGAATATTATAATTTTCTCCCTTGTCAAAAACTCACCATCAACACATTTAGATGAGTAGCATACACGACCACTAAATCCTATAAAATTCCTTTTGTGTAGTCCAATAGTAATTCTTCAAACATAGTTGTAGATGATGAAAAGTGTAAAACCAATGTGATCCCTAGATCCAAGTTAGTAAAACCCGATCTCTAAAGGAATCGAAACATCATCAACAGAACCCGTCTTCATCAGTGGTGGAAGCCTCCTCCTCTTACCTAATCACGTCCAGAATGGGAACTCACCCTTGTTTCTGCTACTTACTTCAATTGCACTGATCCATTATTGAAGACACGCTGAATTTGGAATTCTCAAGTGATGCCATCAAGCTCTCTCATTCTTCGAGCAAGCCCTCATGGACAATATCCATGGTCATGATATTCACGGAGCTAAGATTCTTCACAGATTTAGCATCCACATGAAGCCAACATCTTCATAACGACAACATCTCACAGTGCCACCTTCCAACACCAGCCTTGTCCACTTCTCTATTTATCGTCGTTGCTTCTACTATCACATTTTTATTCTACCAACTCAGAAATCAGCAACAGTGGTAAGGACGGAGTAAAACATCCTTCACGATAAGTGTTCATCTACATCTATGCTATGACATACCATAAGAGCGTGTCAATCGGTGACATAAGCTAGGGGATATGGCTCTTACACTAAAGTCTATAAAATCTGAAAATTTATACTGGGAGTACTAATCACGAACGTTCACGCATGATTGGCTGACCTAGCAAAATCTGAAATGAATTATTTTTTTTGCATATGATAGCTTGGTCTCTTGGCTTCAAAATTTAGGGTCGAAGTTTCAAACATCGAAATCTTATATTGTATGGAGTTTTTACGGCTTTCAGACAGAATGATGTGCAAACATGGGTTTTTGAACAGAATTCAAGAAACTCAGCTTCACAGACACCTCATTTACTCATTGGCTCTCATCTTCTCAAGAATATTTTCACCTCAGGGTTCACTTTATTTATTAAGAAGACCCCACCATACTGGAAAACGTCATCAACCTTAATGTGTTACCATTTCTCTATTGTTATGACCATGGCGTCTCAACTGCTGATGTTGATTCTGCCAACCCTATTGCTCAATGCGTCGTTCATATGAGATCAAACCAACGGATATTTTGTACCTAGAAAGTTGATATTTTTAAGTCTATGACAAAAGTACTGGAGTCCATTGCCAGCCTCATTCGCAACTCTTATCTACCATCAATCTCTTCAGCTGGCTTCCGTTATTTCCAACTTTGATGCTACTAGCTACAGCTTAAAGCATCGTCTCTGGGTGTTTTAGCTTTCATCTACTGCGGCCTTACTGACTCCGTCACTAGCACTTGGTAATGTTGTTTATGGGTAAAAACAATTTAAGGGAAAATGATGGAGTAGGCTGATGCTAGTCGGAGCAAATGATGGATCAGGTTGATGCCAGTTGAACCAAATCGCTTAAACATCAAACATTTGTTCTATATAAGTACTTTTAAGATTCGAGAGATCAATCTGCACAAAATTGGCCTAAATCAAGAAATGACCGTTCGAATTTCATTTCGGTCACAAAGGAAGGAGAAGGGTTGATCTGTAGGTAGGGAAGCATATTAGGTATTGAGATTAATGGAATTGAATGTCAGTGATGGTTAGATGTGTTGAACTGCTGTGAGAATGAAAATTAGAAGTCTGAGTTTTCTAAGAGTCTTTAATATGATAACTCTGTGATCGTTCAAGTTCTTATGAGATAAAACTCCTTCCATTGTCGATAGGTTTGAAGAACCTATTTATAGCATTGGAAGTTAACACATTGATCTCGTAAGTGGTGGCAGTTGCAGATAAATGGGAGTGTAGAGAAGTGGATATCATGTTGATAACCAACTTCATCGTGCTAGTGGGACTTGATGATTGTACGACCACTACTTCATTCATTCCTTCAGCTTCCGAAACAACTTTTATACTTTCTCATCGTGGATATGTTGCTACACCGCACATGTTGTAGACCGCCAGACCGAAACCCTAGTGAATATCCCCCCATGTGAAAAAAAAAATGTATCGAGCATGGTTGAGTCTATTTTATAGACGTGTATTATCTGGTCAGTTGTTGACCTAGCTAGACTATCAGTCTTAGCATATTGATGAGTCTCGCATGTTGACTCACTGATGGACAAAGCACAAGATATATGCTGAGACAAGCAGTGATGCTTATAGATCATAGACGTAGAGAGTCTGATTGATATTGACATTAGTAGTTGTGGCGTATCATTGTGTCAGCTGAGGCAGCAATGATACTCGGGTGATTTTGTTGAATTGATAAGCATATGTCTAATGATATTGTTGGATCGATCAGAGACCAATATAAGTGTATGTTTCCCAGTGTTTTATATGTCAAGCAAACCCGTATGAGCATCAAGTCGTATGAACATGAAGTCGTATGAGCATCAAGTCGTATGAACATGAAGTCGTATGAGCATCAAGTCGTATAAACATAAAGTTGTATGAGCATCAAGTCGCATGAGTGCCAATTCGTGTGAGTTCCAACTCGCATGAGCTCCAACTCATGTGAACGCCAACTCGCGCGAGCATAGACTTATATGAGCGTTAAAATATTTAATTTCGTATTTCTGTTTGTTTGTTCGATTAACAAAGTAGAAAAACTAAGACTATTTTAATTATTGGTAGCAGGAACAATTAAATCATGCTCCTTAATTTATTAACCAATAAAAATCCATAATATGACAGATGAACCAAATGGCAAATGGACCAAATAAAAGATGAACTAAATGGTGGATGAGGAACTAGTAGAGAGACCGATTAGAGAAGAGATGGTGGAGTCCCAAGGAGAAGGTAGGACCTACCAAGGTGGATAACCGATCAATGATACCGGCCATGGGCTGTGAAGCACGAGTAAGATGGTCGCGGGACCATGCTTCGTGTGTCATGTCTTCTCTCGATCAATATTTTGATATATATTTGATAGTAATATTTAAGAGAGAGAATTTAGTGTAAAGACCAATTGGTGTGAAGACCAAAAATTTGGTAATATTAAAATAATGATATTTTAATATATTAGATAGTTGCGGGATTATTCCCTATTGTTGTGCGCAGCTGTTTTGGTCTTTGAAGCTATTTGGAATTTTGAATTTGGTAGAAAGAGCAAAAGAGTTTTAATGGGAAAAGGAAACCCTAAAATAACAAAAACCTAAAAAATATAAGAGTAGACCGGACAATGGTGGCCGACCGGCTGGCCGGTCCCACAACTCTCTATATTTTTTTATTATTTATAAGTCTCTCCTCTTATTAATTTTCCATTTAAAGCTCTTGCTCTTCGAAGCTCTTTATTCAAAGACCATTATTGTTAATTACATTCATGGGTGTTAGCCATTACGCCCGAAAAATTCAGACATGACGTCCTTTAATAAAAACGATATAGATTCTTCATACGATCTCCGTTTTGGATGATCATCCCCAATTCGGAATCGAGAAATCACTGGCTATCTCCCATCGTGCAAGGATTTAGGTTTAGAGCTCTTTTGGGATGCTAAACGGAGCAAACATCATCCTTAAAGGATTTTTAAATGAAATTCTGATAGTTTTTAGCTTGTAGTTCATCTAGGGTTTAAGCTACATCTTTTAGACCGTTACTCGGAATGGGATGCCCTTTTAGTATGTCGTAGTAGACATACAGGGTTACATATATTGTTTCGAAAATTTTGCCCCATTATACACATATTACTATGTTTTATAAGGTGACTATGATGATACGTAAGAAACTTAGTGTTGACCAATGTTAGGGTTTTATTGTATTTCGACCAATATTGGGATTTTAGTGTGACCAATATTAGGGATTGGTAAATTGGAGCTTTAGCTTTGCATTTGGCACGACGACGACTTAGTGCTTACACGAAGATGTGATGTTTCGACTTAGTGCATTCGTGCGCGACTTGTCATGCCTTGTGATAAATTAATATTATTCAGTTAAGGTTTGAATAAATGTATAGAGGAATTAAGTTGCTCTATACTAGTAGGCAATCTATCTAGGACCATTGGCATCTACCCGGGAACAAAAGATATGTTCTGGATGTATATTCTGTATAGTTAGAGATCATATGGGAAAGAGTTGTAATCAACACCATTGATATTTTGAGGACAACGTTGCTCTATACTAGTGATTAATTCATTTAGGAGTTGTTCCCTCATTGTGAAGGAGTAAGCACTGAGTTGTACAATACTAATGTTGTGTGTAAAATATTGAAAGCTCAGCCGGGTGAGGCTCTAATATTATATGTGTACTTTCAGAAAGATTGCAGGATCGGTGTGAGATGCATGTAGCGAGAGTTTGATATTTTAATTCTCTTGCAGAATGTAAAATATGATCTTTATGCTTTTGATGTCGGTTCAGTAATATATACAAAATTTTATTATTTCTATGCTTCTATTGCTGGGCATAGGCGACTTTATTATTTTATCCTTTGTTAAAAATCCATCATCTACATCTGCATACTCATACCCTATGCACCAGCGTCTACTGTTTGCTCAAAAGAGAGTCTAAGCCTAAATCCCAAGTCTGCCCCAGGGACATTTCCTGGAGGAAATAAAGCTAAGTAACTATCTCTTTCTTGTCAAGTTCAATTTTAAATATTTTTTGTCTTACTGTCACCATCTCGTGATTACCACGAAACATTACTGTTCCGCACTAAGCAGGGGACTTAATGTTGATGGTGGTTTTTTGACAAGGGAAAAACTTGTAAATTTTCCCTTTAACCCGTATCAGAAACACATAGCCTATGCTTACAGGCTCTAGCAAAGGTCCTGGGAGTTCTGTACTGATCCATATGTACTGTATATGAATATATATGTGCTAGGGATTTAGCCAGCTTTACTCTTAATATTTTTTATATATAATATATTTAGCCACATGTGCTGGTTGCAACTCTATCCAGGTGTTCTCTGACTATAAAGAAGTACCGGACATGTCTCAAGTCACGGATTTTCCATGACTGAATTCCTTGAACTTGTTCAATTTGTAAACTGATGCTCAATGTCTTTCCTGAGCAATACTAATTAACTATTATGCTCACAGTATCTCTGTATGAACTTGTTCTGAACACAAGTTTTTCCAAATAAGTCTTCAATACTTAGAGCCTATTTTCTAATCATATGTCCATTCGCTTGAATGAATTCCTAAATTTATTTATAGTAATTCTCAGCTGGATCTATAAACTTGCCTTTATATTTCTCATTGCAGAGATATTCTCGACTTGTGTAATTAAGATTGGCATCAGGATCCAACACCATTATCTCATGATAAAAGATTATCCCACCAATGACCAAATAGAAGCACAACTTGTACAAACGGACAAGGTAAAAGAATGGCCAAGCGCAAGTTCTCACGACACTTGCCAAGGCTGGAGCATCACACCGCTAGCACCTATGTTCCCACGTCGGTGCCCTTGGCACCGGCAACAACATCTCACGACGCTGGCAAATGATAGCGCCAATATCTCTCATGCTAGTGTCACTTCAACGCTAGCAACAACAACAACCAGCGCCAACAACAACCATTCCCAGTGCTGGCTCTAGCCAAGAGCTTCCCTACACCACCTCATGGACAACGTTGGTGTTCATTCCACTCCTGGATGCTTCAATACGTATTTGTACTTCACCTATGCTCCTTGAGTTTCAGTATCAAATCATTACTGACACTTCTCTCTCTATTCCTTCATGGTCACTCATCATCTCACACTGATGCCATGAAATGCTCTACTGATTACTGAGTACCAAGCTTACTCAAATGCTCACGACTTACATCACTAGAGTTCCTCGCTCATAACTAACTACTTACAACTCTTCGCTTAAGAGCTCATTGCTCACACCCTACTTCTTAGAACTCATCAATCACAACATATCACTTAGATCTCATCGTTTACATCATATTCATCAGATCTCCATGCTCAGGGCATGTCTATGACTTCATCAGAGTGTATTGATCAAATCACATCAATTTAGTCTAATACTAGACTTACTATTTTTACTAGACTTGACAATGATAAGTCTACATGACCACATAGTGAACTGAGCAACTTGACTCACTAATTTAGCAGGTTATTGTCCCGACTTAACCAAAAATAGTAGTAGTCCATGACTTCACTATTTTTATACGAGATATAAAATATGTCACATGGGGGATTCTCATTAGGGTATTGTTTGGCGGTTTACAAAAAATGTGATGTGGCAACACATCCATAACGAGAAGGTAATAAATAGTGGTACGGCTAAGAGCGGTTGAGAAAATCAGGGAGTAGTGGACAGACAGTCTTCCTTGACATAGCGGATACAACTTCACCACTACCCCACGACCATCATTTCTCTACGCCTTCACAACCTCCACAAATTACAAAGAACCAGTGTGTATCCACTACAACTATAAATAGTGACATGATCTATTCAGAAGGGGGTCCACTAGAACAAGCTTATGTTCACGACAATAAGAGTTAAAGTTATAAATATAGCCTTCACCATAGTTCAACAACTACGAACTGGAATTCCATCATACACTGATTTCTATACTTTTTCCGCTTCCCTCCCCTAAGATCAACACATCAACCTTTGTGACCGAAAAAATACGTGAACGACCATTTCTTGGTTTAGACTCGTCTTGTACGATCTTGATTTCTCGAACCTAAAGAAAGTACTTTTTACAGTATATTTGTTTTTCACCCTAAAAAAATTGTGTGCCATCAAATGCTTGAAATATTGATGCTCCTAATGTGGTGTTTTATATATAGTGATTTCTTTGATGACCATTATGTTTAAATCCAATTTATTACCTGAAAACCCATTGAAAATAAATCCTACATTATGGAAAAAAAGTACAATCTTAAGAAACCTTTAAAAAAAGTTGGACACTCATGATAAATAAAATCTAATGGGATAAAACCTTGACGAAGGGAAAAGAGTACGATACCAATAAGTACAGAATCACATTATACTGAATCACCATATACATCGTGAAAATGGGATACCCTCACAAATAACCTATTGTGATAGGTTCGACTTAATCGTTTGAACTTCACATATGATGCAAGAGACAATGACCTAATATGTTACTAAGATGGATATTATGTGAAATGAAAAATGCATAATTAAACCATTGGTAATGCAATAAATTAATCCTAGTACTTTATGATGAGTGTAGTTTGCTTGCAAATTAAATCTCTTATTATCTTTAATACTAACAATTAATATAGCAGTACAAAGTACCGTTTCCACGAATAACAATGAAGTTGTTAGTTGTGAAACGTAACTAGAGGGTTTTTTTTTTAATATGTTCTAAGAAGAACTAACTATAAATGAAATTTGAAACCAACCCATGAGGAGATATATGATCAAGGAATCCTTCATCGCTACTAAACAATTATCAAACTATCATATTTCTTAATCTTTTTTCAATCACATACTAACGCCAACGGTCAGATAACATGTAAACTCTAATATCCTCAAAATTCCTAGTATTGTCGTACAAAGGGAGCGCTCTACTATGGATTATATTCATCTAAGCCACCAAGAAATACGTTTTCAAGTTGTAATGCAATTAATTGTTTTAGGTCCTATGAATTTAGGTTGATCCTAGCATCAACAATTTTAGCGCAAAGTCTTTCTTATTAATGTTATCTTTACATGCTCCACATAATCCCTTTGCAAAGATGGACAAAGTTATGTGTTGTGTTGGGGAGGCTCCCACCTGATAGACACATTTATGTGTCTAATTTGAGCTCACATTTATATTGTTATTACTCGATTTTTGTATTAATATTCTAATTTTGTGCGTTTTTAGGTATTTTTAGAAGAATAAAGTTTTGTGGAAAATTCGGCTTAAAAAGTGTTAAAGGGACCCAGGCAAATTGATAAAGGAACCTAGTATTTCAAATTCAAATAAGGTTTTTGGCGGGAATTTTATATTCTCGCTCGTGTAAAATTTTGATCGAATATTTGAACGGGATTTTGAGATATTATGACAAGATATTCACTTGCCTTGTTATAAAGAGTTTAAAATATGGTTGGGAGACTCGAAAATTTAATAAAATAGAATCAAATATACTAGGTTTAATTTTCTCTCGCTAAAACAGGGAAGAGATTTATCTCGGGTTGATTTCTTTCTTATTCACTACTATTTGGGTTCAACTCGAGCTCAGAACAAGGAAAGAACATCAAGTATATTCTCGGGTTTTAAATAAAAATAGAAACAGATTGGTACTTGATGATTCGAGAGAAGAAAATATTTTCCGTGAAAGATTTCCATTAAAGAGAATTAATTTTTAAGATTTGGGGAGGTTAATAGGGTGCGAAGATGTCCTAGTATAAATAGGGAGTCAATAAAAGCATTGGAGGGGGGCTGGCAGAGGCCAGAAACACAAGAAATCAAAAATTCAGAAAAATCTTCTTTGCTGCTGCTGAAGAATACAAAGAACAGAGGCTACAACAACGGTTTCTTCAACCTCTCAGCCACGGTTTCTTCAACTGTTTTGCAACGTTTATCTTCAATTTGCAAAATTTATCTTCAAGCTTCATTGCAACATTTAATCTGTAACGTCCAGAAAACGTTGTAGATTCCCTGTTACCTTACTTTTAGCTTCTTTTCATCTTTCAAACACTTTTTGAGCTATGTATTAATATTTTGAGGGTGTTTTGAGCAAGATGAGCTAAACCCCATCACTGAGGCAAGGAGGAACCATTTTTCCATAATTAATTGGTAACTTTTTGATAATTCTTTTATGACTTTTGCATTTATTTTTAATTGAAATTATGATTTTGTTAATTGATTGTGATTTTATTTGATGGTTTATGCTGGGACCTAGAGCTTTTGATGAGCCATGCTTGTGATTTATAATTGATATTTTAAAAATATACCTTTGGAAAAAATTAGAGTCACTTATTTGAGTTAGAATTGTCTAGAATTATTATTTTTGGAACCAATTAAAAGTGGTTAATGGTGAAATCCATAACCTCAGTATTTGTGAATATTACTTTCATCTTTTGTGTATATTTTCTAGTTTAAAATCAGTTTTTAAATCTAAAATCAATCTTCACAAGTTCGAGAGTTTGAAACCCATTCTTACCACCATCTACAACCACATCAATTTTTGGTGCCGCCGATGCGGACTTGTTTTTAGATTTTTCTTTAGTTTTTTTTTAGATTAGTTACTTTAGTTATATTTTTATTTTTATTTGTTCTATTTTACGTTTTTGGGTATTTTTCTTTGTATTACAGGATTTGGATCAAAAAGAAATTGGAGCCAAAGATTATATTGATTGATTAAAGACTTAGAGTCAAAGATAAATCGAAAAGAACGGGAAAAGAAGACAATTTTTTTATTTTATTTTTTTAGTTAATTTTTTTAGGGTTTTTATTTATTTTTCTTGTTAGAAAATTGTATTAGGGAATTCTTGTTATTTTTGTAATTATTTTAGGTATTTTTTCTATATTTTTATTTTTATTTTGGACTTTGGACTTTTGGAATTTATTATTTTTAAACCCTACGGGAGGATAATTAAATATAAACTGCACAAGGAAGGACGACAATTACGATATTGTCTCTTCCCCTCGGTTCGTACACTGATTTAGGAGTCGGTGGCATGAGTCGACTTCAACGGTTCATCACCCGTCTGGAACGAGAGGTAAGACTCTAACCACCCATGAATACCCTGTCAGTTAGTTTTCTGGACGCCTTTGTAATGCATATATGTTGAGGACCTGAATATAGATTTACTTTTCTAGTAAAGGGCAAGGACTGGCCATATAAGATAAGGACTCGGATTTCATCACTGTTTTCTTCTTGCCCGTTTTAGGAACACGTTACCAAACACAGACCTAAGCTTACAATTTTGACTAGAAATAGATCGATATGGTAATGAGCTTATACGAAAGTCATTCAAAAGGACTGTATTGGTTACTCTGTTATCCTGACTCAAAGTTCAGGAAGATTATTTTAAGTAGATTCGAGCCGCCTTGTAGCCCAAGGAAATGTTGCCAAAGAGGCAGGGTTATCAAAGCTCCTTAGAGCTTATCCTGTTTCTATTCGACTTAATATAATTCAGATCGTTATAAGAGATTTGTTATAACTGTAACTAGTTGCCTTTTGGAAGAATAGAAAGTGGTCTAGAAACAATCTAAGTGGAGCCATCATGTTTTTTGTTTACTAGATTCAGTAGGTCTGATTTGGTTGAGTCAGCCTTGCTTGTGTTTGTTTAGAACCCCTTCTAATAGGATTTATTTTTAGAGTTTATTTTTGTAAATATACTAGGAAGTTTTTGTTAGAAAATGTCGAACTGGTATTATGAGTACCAATACAATGAATATCCGACTGAATTTCAAAATAGATAGTATCCGTACTACCAACATGATGTGGATACTAGTCGAGACCACCACCAACCTTTTGGAGGTTATTGCTCATACCAAGGTGATCCCAATTACTATCCGTACATACACCCGTTATATAAACATGGAAATGAGCAAAATTCGAGTTCTTTGTCTTAAAGGGATGCCCTAAAGCAGATGCGATCTAGTACTCCCTATGATGACCTAAATCCTTCTCTAGAAGAATCACACGAGCACTTGCGATCTAGTACTCCTTATGATACATCTTTTTCTCTAGATAATTCCCTCAAGAAGTTGACTGAGAATATAAATAGGTTCTTATTAAGTGTGAATGAAAGCGTTGCAAAGAATAATATTTCTCAAGATGATCTTAATTGCCAATATAGTGCTACCCTTGATAATTATTCACCTAGTCAAGAGGACGAGGATGAAATTGGGTAACAATACTTATTTAGACGAGGTTCAAACATCTTCATATTATTATGGTGACGAGGATAGTATTGGCGAAGAACTTGAAATATACAGGCAGTGTGATCAAGAAATTTTCACTCCAATTGTGTTTCATGATGATAGTGTTGTTTTTGTTTCAATTCCAAATGACTTTAATGATCATTCACAACTTCAAAAGGAAGAGGATTTGACTAGAGATACTATTATTTTAGATGATGTAATATTTTCTTGTTTTGAAGACGATAATGGTTTAGAGGAACGAGTTTGTCCTGAGACTAGTGATTTAGAGTATAACGATTTGAAGACAATAGTCTATGACAAAGATGATAGACTCATAGAGAATTTTAATGTGATAGAGGATGATTTGACTCAGGTTGATAAAATAGTTTCCACAATGGATTTTGTTGTCCTAGAAACACAACCTTTTCTGGTCCCAGAGGCTCAAATACCAGCGATCTTAGGTCGTCCCTTTTTAGCTACATATAATGTCGTCATCAATTATGGAAATGGAATAATTAATTTTTCTTTTGGTAACATGACTATTGAACTGAATCTATTTAGTATGAGTAGACAACCTTCTTGTGAGATTTATGATTTAGAAGAAGTGAACATAACTAGTACATCAGTTCAGAAATCTTTGCCAAACACTTTGTTAGAAGATCCATTAGAGAAATGCGTAGCCCACTTTGGGTTTGATGTTGACGATGGTAGTGTTATTAATAAGGTGAATACTTTGTTAGATTCTGCACCGTTGATGGACGCTTATAATATATGGAAAGCTAAGTTTGAACTTCTACCAGTTTATAAGCATACCTTATTTACTTTTATAGAGGAAGTTGAGTGTAGTTCTGACCTTAAGAACCCTAGAATCCAACCAACAATTTTTAGTCAATCTGAGAGTAATGTCCACCCTGACTCTTGTGATTGTCAAGTATCCCTGCTTAAATTCCCTCACTTGGGGCTTGACATTTGCACCTCTACTATTTTTCAAGATCATCTTCAAACTAGATTCTCTGAGCCTGTTGATGTCCAGAAAGAAGTTCAGTTGTTAGAGACCCATCCTTTGGTTGATGTGGTCTAGCCAGGCGATAATACCAAGATTGACTTTGTTTTCCCACCAAAAAAATTTCTTCCAATTGTGGGAACGTTTGAATTTTGAATGTGTCAGTTATTAAGTTTTGAGGCTAAGCCTAATTACTTTAGGAAATTAGAATCGATACACTTTGCTTAAGAATGACCACCATTTTCATAGTAGTCAACTGTGTGAGTCCAATCTGATTAACTTTGAGGATCCAAAATTATTCGGGTTATTATTATGTGCTTCTAAGTTTTTAGTTGAGTTTTTCTAGACTCTCCAACGCGACTCTCCGGATCCTGCCAATGAGGAAATCCAGCCTATGAAAATATTTTATCTAGACCCTTTTATAGAGGCTGAACCTGAACCACAACTAGATGTAGTTTATCTTAAACAGAAAACTAGATAAGGGTGTGCTCGGTTTGTTCACTTTCTGGGCCTGCTGCACTTTCCTTCTATATTGGATAACATTATTTTATTCAGATGACCCACAGTTGTTCCGACTATTACTATATGATATTATAAGGTGACTAATTCTTTCTTAGTCTGACTGAAAACTTTAAACTTAGCACTTCTTGGGAGGTAACCCATGCTCATGTGACAAGGTAATATCTTCCCTTAACTCATTTCCTTCGATTGGTAACAGTTTCTCCTTATTCATGCTTTTAATAATTCGTCTTTATAACATTGAGGACAATGTTAGATTTAAGTTTGGAGGTAAGGGAGAAACTTTTAGTGAAATATGAAACTCCAAAGTGAAGAAACTTGTGAACAATTCAGGATGACACTAACAATTCTAGCTAGATAGAAACTTAGCTCTTTTTGGTGTACCCAACGAAATGATCTATTCATAAAAGGATGCCTACCTCAGGTGTTAGAAATAACATGATAGTTGTCACCATATCTCGGAGTCTATCTCGACCATATCACCTTCTGTTTTTATTTTTGTAATTGTTTTTGTTTCTCTAAGTGATTTGGTGGGGCACCAATATTGAATTATTATCGCCGCCGGGATGGAGTAGAGTGTTTGAGATTATTTAGACTATTATTCTGACAAAAAAAATGACACTTTGATAGGAATATGTGTGTGTTCTCCCTGTCTCCGTCGTCTAAGAAAGCGTGGAACGCAGGATCCATGAGAACTATCATGTAAGATGTTGATAAGGAGCATGCGTTTGGATTCATTTGATCCAATCATGTTGTCAGTATATTTAATAACATAAATAATTATTTTATTTCAATAAATCGATCGTTGGGACCCTTGTATATACCAGCTGAGTCGATATTAATATAAGGAGTAAGACTAGTGGAAGTGTATCTCAATCCATTAAGATTCATCCTGGCACTGACCTTCAGACAGATATGGAAAACACGGTTCAACTTAGTCAACACGCGCAAACTTCATTTTGTCTATATCCATCTTCTAAATATTTTCATGTGATTGAACTTTGATAGATTCTGAGTATCGTGGTTGAACGACTATCTAAGCAGAGCTTTGTTTTCTTATATTTGAATTTTAGTATGCTTGAGTGCAAACTCGTGTACATCAATTGGACTCATAAAGGGTAATGATTCCCATAGCCGAAGAATTTAGTATGCCAACTAAATAACTTGTTTAGTGTTTACCCTCAATCGTTCACAGGTAGCTAGGGTTTGAAGTAAAGGTTTTGCGGGTATACCTCTTGTAAACTCTCTCGAGACAAAATTCGTCCAATAGGGATACCTAGGGGTTTAAAGGCTTGTTGCACACGCTAAGTGCAATCGCGATGTCTGCGACAATAAGTTAGGAATTTTTTTCTAGATTAGATTTGCTCGAGGATTAGCAAATAATATGTTTAGGGGTATTTGATAGACACATTTATGTGTTTAATTTGAGCTCACATTTATATTGCTATTACTCGATTTTTGTATTAACATCTTATTTTATGTATTTTTAGGTATTTTTGGAAGAATAAAGTTTTGTGGAAAATTCGGCTTAAAAAGTGTTAAAGGCACCCAGGAAAATTGATAAAGGGACCCAGGCGAATTGATAAAGGCACACAATATTTCAAATTCAATAATTTGACGGGAATTTTTCATTCTCGCCCGTGTTAAATTTTGATCGAATATTTGAATGGGATTTTGAGATATTATGATAAGATATTCACTTGCCATGTTATAAAGAGTTTAAATATGGTTGGGAGACTCGAAAATTCAATAAAATATAATCAAATATACTCGGTTTAATTTTCTCTCGCTAAAACAAGAAAGAGATTTACTTCGGGTTGCTTTCTTTCTTATTCACTACTATTTGGGTTCAACTCGAGCTCAAAACAAGGAAAGAACATCAAGTATATTCTCAGGTTTTAAATAAAAATAGAAACAGATCGGGACTTGATGATTCTAGAGAAAAAAATATTTTCAGTGAAAGATTTCCATTAAAGAGAATTAATTTTTAAGATTTGGGGAGGTTAATAGGGTGTGCAGATGTCCTAGTATAAATAGAGAGTCAATAGAAGCATTAACGGGGGGCTGGCAGAGGCCAGAAACACAAGAAATCAAAAATCCAGAAAAATCTTCTTTGCTGCTGCTGAAGAATACGAAGAACAGAGGCTACGACAACGGTTTCATCAACCTCTCAGCCACGGTTTCTTCAACTGTTTTGCAATGTTTATCTTCAATTTGCAAAATTTATCTTCGAGCTTCATTGCAACATTTAATCTGTAACGTCCAGAAAACGTTGTAGATTCCATGTTACCTTACTTTTAGCCTCTTTTCATCTTTAAACACTTTTTGAGTTATGTACCAATCTTTTGAGGGTGTTTTGAGCAAGATGAGATAAACCCCATCTCTGAGGCAAGGAGGAAGCCATTTTCCCATGATTAATTGGTAACTTTTAATAATTCTTTTATGAATTTTACATTTATTTTTAATTGAAATTATGATTTTTGTTAATTGATTGTGATTTTATTTGATGGTTTATGCTGGGACCTAGAGATTTTGATGAGCCATGCTTGTGATTTACAATTGATATTTTAAAAATCTACATTTGACAAAAATCAGAGTCACTTATTTGAGTTATAATTATTATTTTTGGAACCAATTAAAAGTGGTTAATGGTGAAATCCATAACCTCAGTATTTGTGAATATTACTTTCATCTTTTGTGTATATTTTCTTGTTTAAAATCAGTTTTTAAATCTAAAATCAATCTTCACAAGTTCGAGAGTTTGAAACCCATTCTTATTACCATCTACAACCACATCACCACCTCCCCTAGAATTTAGGAAATCTTCTTCATTTAAGGTTAATTTCCTCAGTTTTAGGTAAAAAAAAATGTTAGTAGAGTTAGAGCCATGCTCTGTTGAACCCACCAAATGTTGGTATGTCAAGTTTGGTTGTCAAGTTTAGTTCTAGAACTCATTGCTTGAATTTCTTACTAAATTCAACTTCGTTGCTTTACACTTATGACAAAAAAATATTGAGACAAACTCTAGTTACTCACCTAGTTAACAATTCGCTAAAATATTCGTGAAATTTCAGAAACGTCCGAATTTACATGTTATACACGTCCCATTAAAAGAGCGTCTTCAATAGTGTATAAATTAGAACTTCGATAAATTAATAACTTCATTAAAATGATAAAATTCTCTGGCCCCAACTAGACTTGCATAAGCAAAATTTTAACTTGATAAATTAATAACCTCGCTAAAATAATAATTTTCTGGTCTCAAGGTTATAAATTTATCGAAGTTTTACTGTAATACGAGTCTCCCAAATAATGCGTAAATAATACTTATTCTCGGATCATTCCATAATTCGGATAGTTTATTTGGAACCGGTTCAACTCGGATGAGTGAATCCAGTGATACGAAACCATTCCGAGGGAAACTATCACATTTAGCTTACTAGATAGATCCCACACCACTGAACCATTTGTTATTTGGTGATCAATTTACATTTATATATATATATATATATATATAACACATTTAAATCACTAATTGCATTAGTTTTATACACGCTTATGTTAAAAGAGTATTTTTTTATAATTTAATGTATGCCGAATTTTGTCCGCCGAATCCGTATCACTAAAATAAATTATACATGTACGTATGCCATTCTGAATTATCCCTAATCACAAATGGTTGATCAAATAGTGACCAAATTTACATTTCGTCAAAACGAATAATACTCACACGTATTTTGTCTCGAACTTCCCCCTATACCGGATACCTAACTAGGGTTACTCGTTAAAGAACAAATAAAGACATCATCCTTTAAATTGAGGTTAATAACTATTGAACGATTGTTCCAGTTCCTACAGTCTTGTTTATTGAAAACATAATATATAAAATTTGTTTACATGCTTTAATATACGAGGAAGGATCCACCGATAAGGTCATTTTTTTGCAAGATCTGATACTCATTTGTATCCGCTAGATCGTAACATAAGTACGGTCCAGATTTTCTTGTATGACAACAGTATCATCCGGGTGATGTGGGAAACTTGTGAATCGAATAGATGTAGTGTTGACTTTCCTCTCCTACATCCTAACCTCTTTGAAAAACTAATGAAGAACTTAAGAACAATAACTAATTTTAGGATTAATCATAAAGATCAGATTTTCTATCATTATCATTGGGTTTTTACATTAATTGATTCTTCCTCTTATCAGACTAAAACTCAAAAGAAAAAAAATGTGTTCACTGACAATTCGAACTCAAATTTCAATTAATAAATTTTCTCTCCAACTCAAAATTCGTTGGTCTTTTGTTCATCGTAGGTTAAGGAATGAAACCCGAAAAACAGAAAACAACTCGAGTTTATTAAACCCTTGAGATTCAAATCTAAAAAAGAAAATCTCCACCCCTGTGCATCTGCACCAAGTTCATCAATTTTACTTAGGGTTTTAAATATGGCTAAACAGCTTATGGGGTAAAACTTATTTAGCAACAAGAGATGGTTATTGATGTTCTATGGAACTATACCAAACAATATAAATTAACAAAGATCAGAAAAGGGAAGAGGAAACTATTTTTTCTTAATATTTATAAGTTAGGGAAGAACACAGTTAGATCGAGAAATATTCGGATCTCGGGTTTCACTAATGGTACCCAGATGATTCGATGGTTTCAAGAAATTTTAGACCATCCTTTTGTGCCAATCCAACGGCGGAAAAAACTTGTTAGATGTTGTAAAATAAGACATCGTTATCGAAGAAATGATATACATTTCACTACATCAGAAATCATCTTTATTGATGGACCAAAACCGTCGATAGCAGAGATTATCGACAGAGCCTGTCCAACTTGTTATATTTTGAGGTGTTAAAAACTTCAAACGATGATAATCTGCTGTTAATAATTATTGATAATAAACTATGGACTTTACTTGTTAATAATTTTTAACGAATATTATTTATCATTAATTTGAAAATTAAGTTGACAACTAATATAATTTTTAATAATTATAATTAAGATAGTGTTTTTTTATTATTTAAATTGTAAATAAAAATAAGAGAAATTTTGTGTTTGGGTCGTAGGTTTTGGTATGGTAGAGTGTTTGGGTCGTAAATTTGTCCAATGATGTGTTTGGGTCGTAAGACCGTCAGTCAACACGGTCAAACTAACCGACCGTTAGTCCAAAAAATTACAAGTTTGCCATTCCGTCAAAGTACCCATAAACAGTTGTTTTTTTTTTGTCAAAAATTCGGCAAAAAGGCGGCAAAAATTCGGCAAAAAATCTCTGTATCATTTTTCACGTTCAAAAAATCGGCGAAAAAAACGTCAAAAATTCGTCAAAAAAACGTCAAAAATTCTCTGTATCATTTGTTTTTTTTTTTTTGTTTTTTTATTTTTTTTTTTTTTAACAAATTTGTGTTAAATATTTACTTGAACCATTGCATTCACCACCATAACAAGAAAACTTAACAAAAAACAAATTGGCATCACAACAAAATAAGATTTTTAAGGATTTAAACAAGTTATACAATTGTAGAGTAGAGTATTTGGTTTGACAAGACAAAAAACAAAGTTAAAAACTAATACCATTTAACCCCAAAAGTAGAATTGTTGGTTTTCTTTAGCTGTGGCTGGTCTTGATTGTGCCCCAAAAGGGAAGCAGGCCTTGTTGATGTAGTAGGCTGTTGTGTGATTGTAGATGCCTGAGATGATGCCTGAGATGATTGAGATGCAGTAGCACTATGAGTACCTCTTCCTCTTCCCCTTGCAACACCACCCCCTCTTTCTCTTACAGCTGCACTTGTAGTACCAGCTGCACCACCTCTACCTCTTGCAATAGCACCAGGTCTCCCTCTACCAATTGGAATGTCAGCCATAGGTGGAATTCCACCTCTAGGTACTCCTCCATTAGTTGTCCTAATACCTGTAGTTGTATATATTCTGGATGTAGGTGTTGGTCTAGGTATTGCGGCTCCATCACTGATAAGAGGCCTCCTATCATGTGGTCCACGATATATATGGACACCTAAGACCAATTAAGAAAACCATATATGGCAAGGGGAAATATACCATTATTGTTGTCCAAAGCCATAGCAGCCAAGATCATTCCTGCATACTTCCCTTTTAAAAATGTACCATCTAATCCAATAATCAGTCTGCAACCATTAAGAAAACCATCTAGACTAGCCTTGTACATAATGAACAACCCTGCAAATTGTTCATTCACACCTTCTTTACTCCAAGTTGCAACACTGCCTGGATTTGCTAATTGAATCTGTCTACACAGTTCTGGTACTTGCCTATAACTATCTTCAAATGACCCAAAAACCTTTTCTAAACATATGTGCCTAGCATGCCAAGCAGTCCAATATGAGATATCTACTTTATACTTTCTCTTCACCCTATCTTTAATATGTGAAGGCTTGCAGTCAATGTGGTCAGAAACATACCCCATTATCTTTGAAGCAACCCATCTTGCATTAGCCATAGGATTTTTCAAACCTGTATAAAACAACAAACATCAAGATTTTAATAAGCACAACATAATGAGACACAAAATAAGGAGACATGAAAAAAGAGCACACACCTTTAGGTTTACAACTATGTTTCAACTCTCCAGATTTGCACCTAAATGTGATCTTATCAAAGGTTGGATAACAGTTAACTCTCCAAGTACATCCTTCCGCTGCACATCTCCATTCTTGCCTTTTTTCAGTATTCATTATCTTTTTAACACTAAAATGCCTCTTAATTGCTAACTCTCTCAAGTACTTCCTACAATGAATAAATGTTGGCCATTCCATGCCAATATATAACTGATCTGTGGGAGAATTTACAACACTAAACTCATCATCCTCATCTTCATTTTCATACAGATTTTGGGTGTTTTTAATGAACTCACCATGATCAATTTCTTCATGTCTACAAACCTCAGCTTCATCACTATACAAAACTAGTTGTTGATTAATGTTATCCACTTCATTGTCAGCATCAGTAGGTACATCATCCCCTTCATCACTCTCACTTCCTGTGTAATATGAGCTTTCTTCATCACAATTCTCAAGATTAAGGTTCCTTATTCTTGGAATGTAGTCTTCATCTTCAGAACTACACCCATCATTCACCAACCTGTTTACAAACAAATGATTTCATTCAAATCATAAATCAATCACAATCATAGAAGCAAGATCAAAGTATGGCTTTAAAAACTCTACTACCCATTGTTAAAACCCTAAAAACCAAACATA
>JAJJMC010008370.1:1791810-1815035 GCA_023531435.1 Papaver californicum | reverse complement strand
TAAAATTATCAAAATTACTTACCTAGATACACTTTTGTTCATCATTGGCTTAATCTTAGTGTTGATAATCGATTAATACCCACAAACCCTTGATTGATCGTTGCTTTTTCTTGTTTTTCTTTTTTTTTTTTGCAGGGAGGAATAAGCAAAGGAAGAAGCAAGTTCTAAAAAACCCAAAAAAACCAAAAAACCCGTAATAACAAAAGGCAACAGAGATTTTTTGAATTAATCGGCGATTAATTGAAAAAATCGCCACAAAAAAACGCCGATTTTTTGAACGGAAAAATGATACAGAGAATTTTGCCGAATTTTTGCCGATTTTTTACCGAATTTTTGCCGAATTTTTGACAAAAAACGGCTGTTTATGGGTACTTTGACGGAATGGCAAACTTGTAATTTTTTGGACTAACGGTCGGTTAGTTTGACCGTGTTGACTGACGGTCTTACGACCCAAACACATCATTGGACAAATTTACGACCCAAACACTCTACCATACCAACACCTACGACCCAAACACAAAATTTCTCTAAAAATAATATGAATAACTAAAAACACTTTTTAATTTTAAAATAAATTGACATATATTGTAAAAGAGCTCAATCTCATAGAATTTTTTAATAACATTTGAAAAGACACCAAAAAATACATAAAGATAAAAAAAAACAGTAAAGGCATAACCTAATAGATCAGAGTATTGGATTGCAAAAATAAAAGCAGCATGATTCATCGCTGATAAGGCTTAACACTTGGTTTCGGCCAATTGATCACCTGGCCAATTATAACATCACCAAGCTTTCCATCCTCTGGTGCTTCTGTGAGGGAAACCCTGATTGTAGCCTTTCAACCCATCCTGTAAATGAAACAGAGTTCACTAATTGTCAGTTCCACCTGGAATACTATCAATTTATATCCTTGGAAAATCTTACAGTATGAGAGTACTCTGCATTCACCATTCCTCTTGGTGATTCACCATAGTAGCTCATGATACAATCAGAAAGAGACTTTCATAATTACATGTAGTAAAAGCAACTAACAACTAAAAACCAGTCACTGACCTTAATGTTGTTGTTGATTGGTAGAAGGCGGTGTATAGTTCCGAACCTGCTGAATAAAAGGGCATCATAAGAAGGTGAGTAAATACTGCTACATTTGCATTGTAGGAAACAGAAGATGGATATAGAGAAGGTCTAATTAAAGTTTTCAAGTAGAGGTAGCTAGCTAGTTTACCGGCATAGTAGAACTAGCTTCCTTTTCTCTATGGTTGCTTCTAACGCAGAGATTCCCTTCTAGTATAGGGATACCATCTCTGCATAGGATGTACCATCCTCAAGAAAGCCACAGGGCGTCATTAGCTTTGTTACCTGTATGAGCACTACAACAACATTGGGGTCAGTAAGCTGGCCACTGTGCCGAAATGGAAGTATCTTACTTACTTCAAAAGGTAAATACAGACCAGTACGTAGTTGTAAAATGGAAGTAAGTTACATACTTGGCAAAGTTTTCAGAAGATTTGGATGGTCCAGCAAAAACAAATTGCTCCTGTTTGTTATTTGCTACAGTATAAAGCAAGATACCGCAGTTGAGCTTCGATGAAAACCTAAATTGTTCAATCAAACCCATTATGAATTAAGAATATAATAACTAGATTACCCCATATTTCACTAAAAACAAGAGCAGTTATAAAGTAAGACTTTGACCAACTTTACCTGAACGACATTATCTTAGTAGATCAACGAACGCAAAGCCATTCTCTAATTCAGGTAGTAAGAGAGGATACAACCAGATTGTTTTAGCTACCTTCATAGCACCGAGTTTTGTTGATCGATATGGTCCCCAATCTCATTCATGGTATGCACTGTCATATTCAAAGTCCTTGATCAACTACCAGCGAAAAAGGATAGTAGCATCTCTTGGTTAGAGTCTTTCAGATCATCAAAAAAATATTCTTCCAAGCCCGCGCTTTATATTTCTATGAAGAAGCACTAGTCGTAAACATTAAGAAAATACTATTATTTCCCATTGTTGTTGATATTCGTATATTATATTCGATTCTTTATACAACTACTTTATGGTAATTCTATGTACTTCTCTCTGCAGCATTTACATGTATACAATCCTAAGATACTAGACAACTTTCCCTTACAGAGGTAGAGGAGGATAAAGCGGAAAGTGAAGAGAAACAAGACGAACAACAGCAAGCCTTGGTATTAGTAGATGAGGGATCACAAAAGAAGTAATTTTAGTTTGTATGATATGAATAAATATGCCCCGTGATTAGTTGTACTAAACCATGCTAATTACATAAGCTAGGTTGACAGTGCCAAAACAGGGCTGCAATTTCCTTTTAAGCGTTGTCATTGCATTTAAGGATATCTCAAGTAATTTGGGACATAAATGCAATTTCGTGTGAACTCTAGAATACGAGTTAACGCCTGAAGACCATCTTAATTTCATAGCATCAAGAAAATGCTACCCCCTAACAGACCAGTAAGTGCTTGTTCTCACTTGGATTTTCGTTTACTTTTTGAGTAACTATATGTAAATGTTTGAACTCAGTAATGAAAGGGGGATGAAATGGAGACTAGTTAGTTACCATAAGCGCTGCAGCTCATGAGCTAATTGAAAGTATAGGAAGTCACCCATGAACCGAACCAGTTCATCCATATCGCAAGACTCCCAGCTGATCCCTTTATATTTAGCGGAAAAATCTGCAAGAAAAATAGAAGTAGACTCGTAACCTGTGCTTTACGGATTTACCTATAAAAAGCATGGCGAATATTTTTAAGAGTGCTGAAATTAGCTCAGTCATTACAACCCATGGAATTGCACCCAATCCTATAGAGAAATATCCTATGTACACCTGACTTAATCATGAATAATCTATACCTCGATTACGACAAGAGTTAGTTCGCACCTTTATCATTCTAAAAGCCTTACCAGGATTCCTGTCAGAATGAATGCTGGTACTGCATCGAGTAGCAATTCATGCTCCTGATTTACTTAACTGGTCAGGATTCAGGCATAAAAGAAAAGAACGCGGAGAAATGGAAAGTTTGTTGTTAGACAAATTGTTCAATTACCCTCAGAAAGAATGCAGTGGCATATAGGAGGAAACCTAAAACCAGTCCTGTTGCAGAGATCTAGAAAGAGAGCAACAATAACAGCGCTAAGGTTGATGGAAAATGGTATATCATAAACCTTTAAAATGTATAGGTTGCAAAAAAATTTGGATCCGTGGAGCTTATCCATGGAGTAAATTCAAAATTACACATCAAAGCACCAACAGATCGCATCTCAATTATTGACTGGACAATGATGTTATTGATGGTGGATTTTTGACAAAGGAGAAAATTATAATATTGCCTCTGCTCAGCTGCAGAATCATGAAATAAATATGTACAAATTTCTGACCTGACATCAGAATTATGGATTTGTATTTCTATCTTACATTCCGCAAGAGAATTAAGAATGCATATTCAGCTATAGCCACAATAGCTCTGTAACTCTTATATATTTACGCACTTTTAAAATTTCAGGGTTTTATCTAGCTAAACCCTCGTTATTTCATGTGCATCAATATAAACTACTTATATGAATCAGAATATGTTGATTATACAAAATTGTGAACGTTCATAATAGAGGCTATACCATATCTGAATAAAAACGTTAATTAGATGCATACCATCTAATTGCAGAGTCGCATCAAGCATTATCTCAAATTGCAAACTTCCCCAACTGAATCTCTTGAAAATATTTTGTATGCACTGCATAAAAATTAAGCATAAATGCTGACCTTAAATCTCATACAATTGAGAAACCCTAAATAGGCCATAGTTATGGCCACGATATTAATAAATGCCAAAGCAAGTGGTGCATGGTCAATAACCATGGTACTAGCAAGTGTCAGCCTTAGCAAACCCTGGTCACACCCCAACACCAATGAGTAGCACACACATGTGCCAAAAGGCTAGGAAAAAGCCAAAAAGCCAACAAAGCAGGCGCCAAACAGGCCCTAATAGTGCTAGCGCCAGCACCAATGCCAAGCTTGGCGCTGTTCGTAACAACGTTGGTAAGCCTTTACCCCAATGTAAGCCTTTACCCTAGCGTCGTCCTTTACCCTAGCGTCAGCCTTTACACTAGTGTCAGCCTTGATGCCTAGCCACACTAGCAAGCTAGCACTAGCGTCATCCTTGACGCTAGCCACAACACTAGCCTTCCCTCTTTTTTTACCTTTGTGCGTCTCTTCACCCTAGCATCATGCTTGCACCATCATCTAGGCTACAACCATGACATCGGTGGGTACTAGCAACAACACGGTCAAGCATGTAACACTCATATACATCATTGTAGCTAGCACCAACATTTTGTTACAACAAAACTCAGAGTCCATGAATCCACTAACTCTACGAGAAATCAAAACAATTACATGGGGGGATTCTTCATGGGGTTTTGGTCTGGTGGTTACAACAACATGCAGTGTGGCAACACCCCATGATAAGGAAGTTACAAAGTAGTGGTGACGATTGAAGTGGTTGAAGAGGTGATGGAGTAATGATCCAGAAGTTTCCAGAAACTTCCCAAGACAAAGTTGGCGGTTACACCATTCCCCCACAATCTCCATCACTACATCTTCCCACTACCTCCACTACTTTACAAGGAAAATGTATGTTACTAATCACTATAAATAGTCTACTTAACCCATTTCAGAAAGACAGAACAAGCTTATCATTCTCTCAAGCTCTGTTATTTTCTCAATAGTTCAACATCTCTACACACAATTCAACACACAAATTCCTTCAACTTTCTTTGCTTCCCTCCCCCAAGATCAACCCATTTTCTCTCCTTGTGACCGAAGCAGGGCTGAACAACTATTATCGTGGTTTAGGCTTGCGTTGTATGATTTTGATTTCTGAATCTTAATAAAGTACTTCTACAGTACATTGTTTTTCCTAGAAGTAATTTTTAGGTACTAACAATTGGCGACCACAGTGGGAGATCAATCTCTCGGTCACGAATCCAATTCTTCAACCATTTGAAAATCAATTCTTCAATCATCTAAAAATGGTGGATCTTAGGTCAGGTTCAGCAACAATTCAGGTTCAACAACCACTCCTAACCCCGACAATAATAGTGGATACTCTAGAGATAATTCCTCAAAACACCACCGCTGAAAACACCAACACTCCTTTTTGTACCATTGAAGGTGCCAAAGATAAGGAGCGGGCATCATCAACCATAGCTGATTTGCTGATGCGCCAAGAAACCTTCGCAGAAACTTAAGTAGCCATGGCTACTACCCAGAAGGAAGTTCTTACCTTTCTTAATACTTTAACGGAGCAGTTATCATCAGAACAACCTCCATCATAACAACGTTCTTACAATAACACCACTTGGAGTGCCTTCTCCAAAAATCGCGTCAGGGGGAGCTTGATCATGATTTTGAGTTGGAAAAGACATATTATCAGTGTCATATTTCATGGGTAATCTCCAATCCTTCATCTACAAGTTCATCTCTCTGCTTTGTTTCATATCCCCCCTAAAAAACGGAGACATTACAAAGATAATGAGTTAAAATGTCTCAAGCATGAGAAATTGGAGTACAAACTATGAAGTCCATAAAATATGTCCATTATAAACCTAAAAATTCATTAAAAAAAGTGTTTTGGGTCATGATATATGGTTTAGAAAGGATGTGGGTCGTTTTAAAAAAACGCAGTCAGAAACGTTTTTACACTACCCTCCGGAAGAACTGAAACTGGCACTAAATTGGTAAGGAATTTTGGGGTGATTTATATACCAAATGATTCATATGGATTTATACTACAACATGCTAGAATTTCAAGCCTATCGAATGAAAGATCTAATAGGCCGAAACGCTCGACTACACGACATCTGAAAACCTACAGAATTCTACCGGGAAGTCCTGAACTCTCGGTGTCAGGTCTTTTTCACCTAAAAAAAGGACTCCAAAGTAGGAAATTATTTCTTAAAAAGTTATATATGTCTCTTATATAAATAATAAGAGGTCAACCACCCCATTCTGACTTCGTATGAAGATTCTACAGCCGTTACGGCAACAAGACTTGAATCAGAATTTTCTGACGACGAAAATCGCCAAAATTCTTCATGCAATCACGTATTGTTCCACACACTTGGTGGTATAAGAGCTATAATCATGTCCTTATTATTCTAAAACAATGGAGTAAACCTACTTGGAGCTGTAACAAGCTGTCAGAAGCAGAAGGCATTTCATAATACGACTCACCACCAAGTTCTTCGTTTTCAGTTCTGGATTCTTCAATTTCTTCAGTCTGGAACGATTTTTTCAGGTCCATTTTTACCTTGGCCTTCTTTCTCAGTACTTCCAGCCACAACAGTGCTTTTTGACACCAGGGTATCCGTGTTGCTAGTCATCTGAGAATGACGATTATTTATAAGAGTCAGAATTCAACAAGTTCAATTCCTATGGTCCTTTTATGAATAGAACATTCAGTTAGGCACACCAATTCCTATAAAAAAGAGCTAAGTTTCCATCTATCTAGAATGGTTAGTGTCATCCTAATTTGTTCACAAGTTTCTATATTTTGAAGTATCAAATTTCAACTTAACGTTTCTCCCTTACCCCCCAAACTTAAATCTAACATTGTCCTCAATGTTCTAAATTTTTTTATTAAAAGCATGAACAAGGAGAAACTGTTACCACTTCATGAAAAGGAGTTAAGGAAGGATATTACCGAGTAATAAGAGCATGGGTTACCTCCCAAGAAGTGCTAAGTTTAAAGTCTTCAGCCAGACTAAGAAAGAATTAGTCACCTCATAAAATCATATAGCAATAGCCGGAACAACCGTGGTTCATCTAAATCAAATAGTGCTATCACAAATAAAAGGAAACTGCAACAGGCCAATAAAATGAACAAACTGAGCACACCCTTATCTAGTTTTCTGTTTAACAACTACATCTAGCTGTGGTTCAGGTTCATGCTCTATAAAAGGGTCTATATGAAATATTTTCATGGGCTGGATTTCCTCATAGGAAGGATCCGGAGAGTCGGGTTGTAGAGTCTGGAAGAACTCAACTACAAACTTAGAAGAACATAATAATAACCTGAATAATTGTGGATCCTCAAAGTCAATCAGATTTGACTTACACATTTGACCACTATGAAAGTAGTGGTCATTCTTAAACAAATTTGTTGATTTTAATCTCCTAAAGTAATTAGGATTAGTCTCAAAACTTCATAACTGACACATTTGAAATTCAAACGGTCCCAAAATTGGAAGAAAAATATTTGATGGGAAAACAAAGTCAATCTTGGTATTATCGCTTGGGTAAACCACATCAAACATATGATGAATTTCTAACAACTGAACTTTTTTATGGACATCATTAGGTTTGGGAAAATGTATATGAAGATAATCTTGTAAAATGGTTGAGGAACAAATGTCAAGTCCCAAATGAGGGATCTTTCTAAGAGTCAAAGGTAAAGCACAAGGAGAATGATAATCACCCCCAAACTCATAGTTTTCAGTGTCTCTAGATAGACTAGTCACAATTTCCCTAATTTCTAGATCATCAGATTCCTGAAAATGGTCAATTGCTTCTTCTAAGTTATAATCAGGAGGTGCATCCTCACTCATATTTAAAATCTCTACGAGTCTATCTTCTTTGTCTAAGACTATTGTTTCTAAATCGCTGGACTATAATATAGTATTTTCAGAATAAACCCGTTCCTCTAAACCATCATCGACTTTTAAACAAGGAAATACTACATCGTCTAAAACAATGGTCTCTCTAGTAAAATTCTCTTCCTTTTGAATAGGTGAATAATCATTAAAATTATTAGGATATGAACCACAAATAACAATATCATTCTGAATCACAATTGGAGTGACAGTTTCCTGATCATTATGACTACATATTTCTTCACCAACACTATAATCATCATCATAAAAATACGAAGATGGTCGAACCTCATCTAAACAAGTAGTGTTACCAATTCTAACCTCGTCATCTTGATTATGTGAATAATTATCCTCATTTTCAAGGGTAATATCAGAAACACTATATTGGAATTTAAGATTATTTTGAGCAATAGTAATTGTTACAACACTTTCCTCCGAAATTAATTCAAACCTATGTGACATCTTAATTAACTGCTTGAGGGAATATTTTAGAGAAACACTTGGATCATAAGGAATCCTAGATTGCAACTGCTTGAGAGTATCTTCCAAAGTCGAAGAACTCACATTTTGCTCATTTTCATGTTTACATAACTGGTGCGCGTACGAATAGTAATTGGGACCAATATGGCATGAGCCAGAAACTTCAAAAGGTTGGGTGTGGTTCCAACTACTATCTACACTATGTTCATAGTATGGGTACTGTCCATTTTGAAAACCAGTCGAATATTTATTGTATTCGTTATCATAATACCAGTTCGACATCCTACTGGAAGGGAATTATAAACAAACACAAACAAGGCTGACTCGACCAAATCAATCTTATTGAATTTAGCAAACAAAAAGCATGATGGTTCCACTTAGATTGTTTCTAGACAACTTCTATTTTTTCCAAAGGCAACTAGTTACAAGTTTAGAAAACCTCTTGGACCGATCCGAATTAGATTCAGTCAATCGAGAGAAGCAGGATAAGCTCTAAGGAGCTTGGATAACCCTACCTCTTTGACAAACGTTTCCTTGGGTTGCAAAGTGGCACAAATCAACTTAAAATAATCTTCCTGATCCTTGAGTTGAGCTAACAAGTAACCAATAAAATCCTTTTGATAGATTTTCCAATAAGCTCGTTACCCTATCAGTATCTTTCTAGTCAAATTTTAGGTTTAGGTTCGCGTTTGGTAGCGTGTTCCTAAAACGGGCAAGAAGGATACGGTGATGAAATTCAAACCCTTATCTTGTATGGCCAGTTCTTTCCCTTTACTAGAAAATAAAGTATGTATGCAGTTCCTCAACATATATGCATACGAAAGAATACGGTAAACTCATTTGCAGGAGATTCGTGAATTGATAGATTTTTACCTCCCGTTCCAGACAGGCGATGAACCGTTGAAGTCGACTCGGGACACTGACTCCTGTGTCAGTGTACAAACCCAAGGAGCTAAGATAATATCGTAATTGTTGTCATTCCCTGTGAAGTTTATATTTAATACTACCCTTCCGTAGGGTTTAAAAATAAAAATAATATCCAAAAACGTCCCAAAGTGTCCAAAATGTCCAAAAATAAAAGAAAATTACAAAAACAATAAAAAATTTCCTAATACAGTTTTTCTAAAGATAATAATAATTAAAAATCTTAAAAATTAAATTAAACGCAAATAAAATTCTTTGTCTTCTTTTCCGTTCTTTTTGCTTTAACTTTTACTCCAATTCTTTTAATCACCAAAATCTTTGGCTCGGTTTCTTTTCGTTTTCGTTCCAAAACCTGTAGTGAAATAGAAATACAAAAAAAAAAACGTAAAATAGAAAAAAATATATCTGAAAATAAAACTAAACCTAAAAACAAAAATAAATCTAAAACTCTAACCTAAAAACAAGTCCCCGGGCCCCGGCAGCGGCGCAAAAACTTGGTCGTTTTAGAAAAGTGGTAAAAATAGTTCGTTCACTTAGACTTGTGAAGATTCGTTTTAGACCTAACTTTTATTTAAACTAGAAAATAATTACAAGATTTTAACAATGTTGAGAAGAACTGGGACTTTGGATTCTGCCAAAATCACTTCTGAGTGACTTCTACAATGATTCCTATCAATTATTGCTCTTTTATTAACTCTGTTCTTTGCCAAAAGTAGATTTCTTAAACATTAACTGTAAATCGTAAGCATGGCACATCAAAAGCTCTTAAGTCCCAGCATACACCATCAGATAAAATCACAACTAATTATAAAACCAATGCGAAAGTCATAAAGAATCAAAAATAGTTACCATTCATTCATGAAATATGGATTCCTCCATTATCCCAGTGATTGGGTTTAGCTCATCATGCTCAAAACACTCTCAAAAAGTAGAAACATAGCTCAAAAGTGATTTAGAATAATAAAAGAATCAAAAATAATTGAAACAGGCCAATTGAGACGGTATAAGTGATACAGATGGACTGTTGCTACAATTCTGAAATAGGTGCAGATGCTAAAAGGTATTAGTAACGAGAACAATCAATGAACGACTGATCTCGAGTGCAGTAGCGAACAAGAATTGGCAACACAAAATGCGACTCTTCCTCACTGACTTATGTTATTCTTCTTCATCGAGCAGGATTTTTTTTCCTCTTGCCTGATTTTTTCCCGAGATCGCAGCTCCTTTTTTCTTCTTTTTGTTTGATTTTATAGGTTTAGGAAACCCTAACAAGTCATCCTTGATCGTTACGGACTCAATTTCATACCCAAAACAATTCACAAATCCGTTTTTATGTAAAACTATTTCCGGCTGCAACTCCCTTTTTTTACTTCTTCACGCGTCTCTTGATATCCAAACTAGCACAAGACTTGATAGAGTAAAATCTAAGTAGAATATCTTCTCCCATTCTCACGTAACTTCCCTATTTAGAGTAAAGACCAGACAAGCTATCTTCACTATGTTTCGACGAGTAAATATGGAAATCATTCTTTTTTTATCGAAACTAACCAATTTGCCAATCTTGTTTTGATACAACAGGTTGATATCAATCCATATCCAAGCAAAACTCCGAAGAAATCTCTTCTAGAATAAATTCAGCAAACTTCGCACAACACAAATATCTTTCCCACCATTTCCTTTGTTTGAAAATGAAAGGGGGTGCCCCTTGTTGAGGTGCCTTTAGAAATTCTCCTTTGGTGCCTTTGGTAATTTTCTTGGGTGCCTTTATCACTTTTCGAGGCAATTTTTCCACAAATATTTATTTTCCAAAAATACCTACAAAAACATAAAATACCAAAATAAGTAGAAAATAAGTGCTAAAAAAAATAGAAAATTGAGGACAAATAAGACACAAAAATGTGTCTATCAGGTACCTTGATGAGTTATGCTCCCAGACTATGCAAAGGTGCTTGTCAGGACAAGGTATATTTATACTTCACATAGAAAAGAAGAGTAAAAGAAAATGAAAAACGCTTACCTTCTTCCAGGGACGGTCTCCACCTCCAGGCAAGATTACCCATGGCCTCTTCTCCCCAGAATGAGGAACAACGTTTGCGATAATACCGAACACAGGGCATTTTGGGTGCCATGACTACAAGAAACAAATTAAGCGATTATTTACTAAATAAATGATGGTGATTAAACTAAAGATGACTTGAGATACCCGTGTCAAGTTGATCATCGAGTCGCACCTCGATCCAGAAGTAATTTTTAAGTTCGGTCGAGCTGTTAATTCTTTCTCAGAAGGCTCACTACGTACATCAACAGGCTCACTAGACACAAAGTCCTCAAGTAGAGTAAGTTACGCGTTCCAGATCCGAATTCAAAGAAAGAAACCAGAGATACAACGATCAAACTTCGCTATTCATAAAGGTATAGAAGAGACCACTACCACCACCATTTTGTGGACAGGAGCGTCCGCTGCCAATTCACCAGCAACAACCATGTAGATCCAGATTACGACATGATTCTGGGACGTCTGTAGATCCACAACAACAACACAAGACTTGACGCATCTCTGCAGAATCGTCACCAAGGCACCCACCTGTATGCGTCAACAAGCCAGCAGGCTCTAAATATTGCTCATTCCCATAACATCACCAAGCAACTGATATGAACGCTAAACAGATGCATAGAGGAAAGGTGATGTTGTACACTCGTGGATTTCGCTTACAAGTAAGTTTTGTTTAACAACTCTCTTTACAACTAGATGTCCCGCGTCCTACCAAGTCTTGGGGACTTGACATGACGGTCAATCCCACCATGACTTGACAGTTTGAAGAGGAAGACGATACTTTTCAAAAGTTTATTAAATGGATAGGTTTGTCTCTACTGAGAATAATAAAACCAATAACCCAATCATCCCGAAAATGTGTCATAAACCAGAGATACCAAAACCCAGCCCCTTCCATGTCGGAGACACAGTCGAGAAAGCTATTGTCTCTCATAAAAAAATTTATATATGATCATTAAAGCTATGTTAGGCGGATGCTACGAACTCGTAAATGCTGACAAGCCAACATGAGTAGTCGTGCATGGAAAGTGGCTTAAAGCTATCAAGGCTTAAGCACTCCACCACCCCTGACAAAGCTATCAAAGCTTAAGTACCTCACTACCCCTAGTAATATTTCATGTTGTTACATAGCGTTTGTAATTCCTCCAAAATGTTTACAATATCTTGCATTCATACTTAAGATTTCAATTCTTTGAACAAAATATTATTTCTCTCTCTCTCTTTATAAAATCCTTTGCAACCATTCAAAATCTACCTATTAAAAATCCCTAAATAAAACCGCAGAAAATTCACGTATATCAGAAACACATAAACAAAAAAACCTCAAAACTTACTATTTAGAAAAATCTCCGAAAACTGGTTGAACACTATCAGCACATGCTCTCTCCACCTGTGCAAGGGATGCAGTGGCATGCCTCATCTCTCAGGATAGTCTTTCAACATCATCTCTAGCCTTGGTAATCACTACTATGCTGAATACGCACCTACTTCCTTCAAGTTCTCCTGGATGGCTCTCATATGACGACAAAGCCGTCCAACAACAAGCTTAGCCGTCTCAACTTCCTTCAAAAGTCGGGTCCTTTTAAACTCAAATTCAAAGTCAATTCCCGCGTTTGGATACTCAATTGGGCGTAATTTTTATCACACTGGCATCCTACGCAACGACACCACTTGGAGCATCATCTTCAACTTAAGCGCTAGCGCTAGCACAAGCGTCAGGATTGAAGCCTTGTTAAGCCTTCACCCCTTTTCCATATTTTCTCTCTATCCTCTCACGCTTCATGCTTGCACCATAACCTAGGCTACAACCATGACATCGGTAGGTACTAGCAACACCACGGTCAAGCTTGTAGCAGTCATATACATCATTGTAGCTAGTACGAACATTCTGTTATAACAAAACTCAGAATCCATGACTCGACTAACTCTCACGATAGATCAAATCATACTTCATGGGGGGATTATTCATGGGTTTTTGGTCTGGTGGTTACAGCAGCATATGGCTTGGCAACACCCCATGACAAGGAAGTTACAAAGTAGAGGTGACGTTGAAGAATGAGAGGCCAACCACCTAATTCCGACTTCAGATGAAGATTCTACGGTCGTTACGCTTAGAAGATCTGAATCTAATTTTTTTCTGACATCGAAAATTGCTAAAGTCTTTCATGAAATCATGTATAATTCTACACATTTGGTGGTTTAAGAGCTATAGTCATGTCATTATGATTCTAAAATAATGGAGCAAACTTACTTGGAGTTATGATAATCCATCGGAAGCAGAAGGCATCTCATAATACGATTCGCCAATAAGTTCTTCATTCTCAGCTCTGAATTCTTCAATTTCTTCATTCTGAAATGATTTTTCAGGTCCATTGTCATCTCGGCCTTCTTCTTCAGTACCTCCAACCACAGTAGTACTTCCTGATACTAGAGTATCTGTATTGCTAGTCATCTAAGAATGATGATTATTTATAAGAGTAAGAATTCATTAAGTTCAACAAGACGTAAGATTCTACAACTCAGGAATCTCCAAGAAGTTACACTTACTACATAAGGAGCTGAAGCGCCAAGAAAAGCCGGGACACCAAACTTTGAAGGTTAAATACCCAAGTTACCTTGATGAGTTATGCTCCCATACTATGCAAAGGTGCTTGTCAGGATAAGGTATGATTACCCTAGCCTCTTCTCCCCAGACTGAGGAACGACGTTCGCCATAATACAAAACACAGGGCATTCTGAGTGCCACGACTACAAACAACAAATTAAGCGTTTAATTACTAAATAAAGGATGGTGATTAAACTAAAAATGATTTGAGATACCTGTGTCAAATTGATGATCGAGTCGCGCCTCGCTTCAGAAGTAATTTTCAAGTTTGGCCGAGCTGCTAATTCCTTCTCAGAAGGCTCACCACGTCCATCAGAAAGCTCACTAGACACGAAGTCCTTAAGTAGAGTAAGATATGCGTTTTAGAATTAATATTCGACACGATGACGAGATCCCCATTTAAAGAAAACAAACAGGAATACATCGATCAAACTTCGCCATTCATAAAGGTCTAGAGAGACCACTTCCACTACCATTTTTTGGTCAGGAGTGTCTGCTACCACTTCATCAGCAACAACCATGTAGATCCAGACTACGACATGGTTCTGGGACGTCTGTGAATCCAAAGAAACAAGGCAAGGCTTGACGCATCTCTAGAAACATCGTTACCAAGGGACCCACCTATAGGTGCCAAAAATCCAGCAGACCTAAAGATTGCTCACCCCTAGAACATCACCAAACAACGAATCTGGACGCTAAACAATTGCATAGAGGAGAGATAATGTCGTACGCCCGTGTATTTCGCCTGCAAGAAAGTCTTGTTCAGCAACTCTCTTTACAACCAGTCATCCCATGTCTTATCAAGGCTTGGGGACTTTACCAGAGTATTAACCTCATCTTGCCTTAAAAATATGAATGGAAAGCTGATCCTTTTCAAAAGTTTTTCAAATGGATAGGGGTTTTGTCTATTGAGAATATTAAAACAAATAACCTAATCATCCTTAAAATGTGTCATCAACCTGAGATACCGAAACCCAACCCTTTCCAAATCGAAGACACCACTGCCTCTCTTGGAGAAGAGCCACATCTGATCATTAAAGCTATATTAGGTGGATACTACAAACTCGTCAATACTTATAAGCCAACATGGGTAGTCGTACGTGGAAAGTGGCTTAAAGATGTCAAGTCTTAAACACTTCACCACCCATGAAAAAGTTGTCAAGGATTAAACACTTTACTGCCCCTAGCAATATTTCTCTGTTTTTTTATGCAATATTTGTAATTCCTCCAAACTGTTTTACATTCATACTTAGGATTTAAATTTATTTAATTGAACAAAGTATTATTTCTCTTTCTAGAAAATCCTTGCAAACCATTCAAAATCTACCTACTCAAAATCCGAAATTAATACCATAGAAAAATCGGGTATCTCAGAAAAACATAAAAACCCTCAAAACCTACTACTTAGAAAGGATCTTTGAAGACTGATTCAACGCCATCAACATATACTTTCTCCACCTATGAAAGGGCTACAGTTGCAAGCCTCAACTCCTGGGATAGTCCTTCAACATCGTCTCTAGCCTAGGTAATCGTTTCTAAGGCAGGAGACGTGTCTATTTCCTTCAAGTTCTTTTGAATGGCTCTCGTATGACGGAGAATCCATCCAACACCAAGCTTATTTATCTCAGCTTCCTCCAAGATTCAGATCCTGTCACACTTGAATTCAAATTCAACTCCAGTGTTCGGATACTCAATTGGTGCAGTTTTCATCACATTGGCATCTTACGCAATGACACCAATTGGAGCACCAACTCCAACAAACTGCATCCGAAGGATCACAAGAACCACACTTGGAGACTGAAGATTTTCCCAAGATCCCCTTGCTATCAAGAACCTCTCCAGCCTATAAGAGATGGTTAACCAAAAAGTCACAACCTTGACAAGGCCCTTTACTCTCCAAATACATGAAGCAAAGGTATCTTCATCTCTCCCAACTATGTCATCAGATCTGATAGGCGCCTGCAATCCCTGACGAGGTTGAGACGCATCCCAAGCCTACTCTAGAAAATATAAATTTATTTATCAAAGAGAAGTGTGACAGAGGACTGTTCACCGTAACATATCTCATAACAATCAAGGATTCAGAAGATGGATCAAGAGACACCTCTGGGAATATAATCTTCGAAGACACCCGTAGCACCATGTCAGAAACAGGACATCTTTCATCTCATCCTCTTCACCCTCGACGTCTCCATAGGAATTCACCTATACGAACATTTCAAGCATTCCATCATCACTATCAAAAGGATAAAATAAGCTTACAAGCCAAAAACCTTGGCGCACAAAAACAACAACAACGAAGGAAGACATCAACATTTCTGGCTTCCCTTGCCTAATAAGACCCTAGAGGCATGGATTCATGATGATACTATTAAATCATTCATCATCGAGCAGCAAACCAAAGTAGCTACACCTGGGAACTGAAGGCTTCTTCAGTTTCAGAGATTTAACGCAGTCACCTCCTTCGACCAGGGTATTTAATCAACATTGATAGTAGCAACAAGAAACCTCACTTGCATCATCCTGATGAAAGCAAATGTATATTAGTACCTCTAAAGCTTGTAAGCTTCCTCTTCTAACCTGATCACGTCCATAACATGGGGACTTCGCCTATGTTGCTGCTGATGTTGATTTCAACCACACTAGTCAACTATGAAAGACCTACCGAATTTGGAATTCTCAATGTGACGCCATCAATTCCCCTCATGCTCTAAGCAAAACCTAACAGACAGTATCCGTGGTTCTGATACTCATCTCAAATATCACGGTAACAAGGCAGCTACAACAATCTCCAGTGTACAATGAGCACTTAAAAGGCCTGATCATTTTAGACTCAAGCTTTTCCTTTCAACATCTGGCATATAGGCTTACAAGCTGTTGGCAGGAATTCATCTTCTCCGAAAATATAACTATGATGAGTCAACATCACATACGAGTCAGAAGTATTCTGAAATATGTAATAAATGCCAAGCCATGAGGCCCTCATTGTTTGTTACGAGGTCGCCATCCATGAAGCCTATCACAAGGGATCACTTGCCATGAAGTTCTAACTTCTACTGAGGTCCCCACTTACGTCGCATCCTTTTGGAGATTTCATGATACCAACATACTCACTATGTCAACACCTCCAGCGCTAGCCTCATCCACAGAACAAAAGATTTTCTACCAAACGAGGTATATTCCATGGTAGTATGATTTCACACGGATCTGGGACATCGTTCACAGAGCTAGCGTCTTCAAGAAGATCATATCCTCACGAAGCCATCACCTACTACCACAAGCTCCTCTATTCGTTGTCGCTCCTACTGTTGCACCTACATCCTGTAAACTCGGAAATTGGCAACAATCGGTGGAGAATGGGACAACGCATCCTTCAAAAAAAATATTCACCCATGTCTCTGCTACGACATACCAAAAGGGCGTGTAAATCGGATATACTGGATGAGAGGTCCACATCTACTCGAAGAAGACATTCATTTCGGATTTTACATCATTTCCTAAGATGTTTCACAATATCAGAAAACGTCACCAACTTCGTGTCATCCTTGCTTCGTTGTTGTGACCCTTGTCGTCTCAACTTTGAATACAGCTGATGCTGCTGGGTGAGAGGAGAAAAAAAGAGAGCGTTGGTGGTCGGTGATGGTCAAACAAGGATTTCCTCTTTGAATCCATGGTCTCGTTTTACACATGGGTCAATTTTGGTCTCTCCATCATACAAATCGCTTCACTAGTTTATGCTAAGACGACGCTCTATCATCCTACAGGAACTACTACATCAACTATTGCTCCTTCAACGATTATTTGACATCATCAGAGCGTCATCAAATCAAAATTCTTGGTAAAATCCAACAACTAAGCTCGTTGATTTATTTTTCCTAGCTGCAGAAGCATGGAATAAATACGTATAAAATTCTGACAAGCATCAGGATTATGAATGCGTACTCTTATCTTATATTCCGCAAGAGAATTGAGAAGGGATATTCAGCTCCTGGCTAAATTATCCCAGTAGTTCTGTTATCGTTTTTTGTCTAGATGCATAAGCATTAAATGAATATGCATCAATTTCTGATCAAGCATCAGAATTATGAATATTACTCTTATCCTACATTCTGCAAGAAAATCAAGAAGGTATATTCAGCTCCTGGCTACATTAGCATTGTAGCTTTTTTGCAGATATGGGCCTTACAAATTTCAGGGTTTTACCTAGCTAAACCCTCGTTATTTCATGCGTATCCATACGAACTATTTGTATTAACCAGAATATGTTGATAATACAAAATTGCAAGCATTCGGAATAGAGGCTATACCATATCTGAATAAAACACTAATTAGATGCATACCATCTAATTGTAGAGTTGCATCAAGCATTATCTCAAGTAGCAAACTTTCATAGCTGAATCTCTTGAATATGTTCTGTATGCACTACATAAAAGTTAAGCACTTCATGTCGCGAATGAACTTGCTTCAAGTCGTAGATTTCCATGGTTGAATTCCTTAAATATCAATGGTCAAGTTCTAATCATCTTAGTGTTCACGGCTAACACTCATTTTAGTATTCTGATGACAGCAATGCCTCAATACTCATCTTAGTGTTCAGACGGCAACATTGTCTCAACGCTCTCTACCACCAACTAATGTTCTAAATACCTTCATGTTGTTGTTACGAAAAAAAAAAGAATGCTCAAAATACCTAAGAGTACAATATCAGAAGGAGCAAAAGCTTGCTCATCCAACTGCTACTCTTCTAGTAATATCTGACCATTAAACAACAAAAGTCATACTTTATTTTGTCTGGCAGACCACCATCTAGTGTTTACCACGCAACATTACTCGTTTCGCGCTAAGCATGGGATTTAATGTTGATGGTGGATTTTTGACAAAGGTGAAAATTGTAATATTGTTTTTGCTCAACTGCAAAAGCATGAAATAAATATGTACAAATTTTCTGACCCGGCATCAGAATAATGGATATATATTTTTATCTTACATTCCGCAAGAGAATTAAGAATGCATATTCAACTCATAGCTATAGTAGCTATGTATCTCTTTGTATATTTATGTACTTTAAAATTTTCAAGGCTTTACCTAGCTAAACCCTTGTTATTTCATGTGCATCCATATAAACTATTTGTATTAATCAGAATATGTTGATTATACAAAATTGCAAACGTTCTAAACAGAGGCTATGTCATATCTGAATAAAAATACTAATTAGATGCATATCATCTAATTGCAAAGTCGCATCAAGTATTACATCAAGTTGAAAATTTCCACAAATGAATCTCTTGCAAATGTTCTGTATGCACTGCATGAAAGTTGAGCATAAATGCTAACATGAAATCTCATACAATTGAGAAACCCCAAACAGGCATAAATATGGCCATGACATTAACGGATGCCAAAGCTAGTGGTGCATAGGCAATAACCATGGCACTAGCAAGTGCCATCTTTAGTTAACCCTAGCCACACTTCCAACACCAGCGAGTAGCACACACATGTGCCAAAAGGCTAGGAAAAAGCTAAAAAGCCAAAAAAGCTAACAAAGCAAGCGCCAAATAGGCCCTAGATGTGCTAGTGCTGGCAGCAGCGCTAGCGCTAACACCAGCGTCAACCTAGCGCTAGCACAAGTGTCAGGCTTGACGCCTTGTTAAGACTTCACCCCTTTCCCTATTTTCTCTCTATCCTCTCATGCTTCATGCTTCCACCACCACCTAGGCTACAACCATGACAACGGTAGGTACTAGCAACACCACGGTTAATCTTTTAGTACTCATATACATCATTGTATCTAGCACGAACATTCTGCTACAACAAAACTCAGAATACATGACTCCACTAACTCTCACAAAAGATCAAATCATACTTCATGGGGGATTATTCATGGGGTTTTGGTATGGTGGTTACAGCAGCATACGGCGTGGCAACACCCCATGACAAGGAAGTTACAAAGTAGTGGTGATGGTTTAAGTGGTTGAAGAGGTGATGGAGTAATGATCCAGAAGTTTCCAGAAAATTCCCAAGATAAAGTGGGCGGTTACACCATTCCCCCACAATCTCCATCACTTCATCTCCACACTACTTCCACTATTTTACAAGGAAAACGTATGTTAGTAATCACTATAAAAAGGCTCCTTAGCCCATTTTTGAAACACTGAACTAGCTGATCATTCTCGCAGCTCTGTTATTCTCCATCTCAACACATAATTCAACACACAAATTCCTTCAACGTTTTTTGCTTCCCTCCCCTAAGATCAACCCATTTTCTCTCCTCGTGACCGTAGCAGGGCGAAACAGCTACTATCGTGGTTTAGGCTTGCCCTGTACGATTTTGATTTCTGAATCTAAAGAAAGTACTTCTACAGTACATTGTTTTGCCTAGAATCAATTGTTAAGTACTAACAACATTACATTGAAGGAAACGAATTACAATGAAGGAAGAGACCTAACGTAGTTCATAACATTACACTCGAATACTTATTATACATCGAAATAGAGATATTTTTAACCATGACTTGATAGCATGCATGATGCCTGCATTCTTTGCCATTTTCCTTCTTATATTCTTCAACATGAGTTGTATGAAAAATAAAATCAATAATAAGTTAGTATTATATTCAAATCGGATTTGATTAACAATCTAATTGATATATACTTACTATTTCATCACTTCCGAGCTCCGGATAAGACTCTTTTATCTCGACCAAATTCGTTCTAAAAAAACAACATTGATCGTACAGCATTGCGAAGCTTTCCTTCACGTATGTTATTGATCTTGATTTTTGATTTCCGCCTAACATCACAAAACCCCAAAATACCCGCTTCCAAAAATGATCCAAGGATTGATTTGTGTTGATGTTTAATTGTTCGTCATAATTTATGACCGTCGCCTACGCACGAAATACGGCAACATATTCTTTGGTGGTGAACTTAGTAGCCATGTTTTTGTTTTTTTGGGATGATGAAGAAATGAGAAACAATTTGAGAAGTGTGTGGATTTTTTGTTAAGAGAAGTTTGAGTATAATTTGGAAAGAAAAGTCTGAGTATATTTTTTGTGGTAAGAGTTGTTTTTATATGTCATAGAGACCCAAAGGCTAGTGTATGAACCGAATTTCGAGAAACTATTCGTTGGCTCAAGGTTCAAAAGGTTCATTTTTGAAACCAAAACAATGTTCAGTTGGGAAAAGTTGTTATCGGCCTAGCCTAACTTTAAGAAATTCAAAGAATAGCCGTAATTAGGAGGTTCAGTTAGCATAATAGGATTTATTAACCGAACTTTCCTAGTTCAACCAAAATATAAAGTTCGATCAAGTTAAAAAAATTATTCGAGCCGAAATTTTCTCTGTTTTGCATAGCTTTTACAACTTGCCAACCGAACATTGAGTTTCTTAACTGAACTTTTTGTTCGGTGCGGCCTGTAATTGGCTAAACTAACCAAATATTGATTTCTTACCACTTGGAAGTTGTATGTTGGATTTAAATTCTACCAAAACCACATCGATTATTACCAACAATAGTTAAATTAAGCATAAAGGTCTAATACCAACACGCTAAAAATGAAATTTTATAACATTTTTTCATTGAAAGGAACGAGATTAGAATAAGGGAAAATACCTAAAGTAGATAAATTAGACATGAAAAATTAAATATCGAAGTACAAATCCCTAGCCATCAAAACATGATAGAACTCTTGATCCCTGAATTTTTCGCCAAAGATTTCCTTATAATGGGCAAGAGAAATTTCGTAGTATAGTTGAGATGCACAAATTGAGTTTTATTTTCTTTACCGTCAACGGTAGGATACCTCAACTTGGTTTCCACCATAACCGATATAAAACTTTCACATTGATTTTTATATGCAGTAATTTGAATTTCTCCTTGATAAATCGAAATGATCTTCCATTTTGATTGCCGCCTAACGCGACAAAAAAAAAGGAAGACACGGTTCCAGAATTTATCCGAGGGTTGAGATAAGTTAATGTTTAGGTCTTGATCATGTTGTGTGGTCGACGACCAAGAGCGAGCTATGGAAACATCTTCTTTGGTTGTGAATTAGTATCCATGTTTTTTTTTTGGGGATGATGAAGAAATAAGAAACAATTTGGGAAGTATGAGGAATGTTTGTTTGAGAGAAGTTTGGGTATTATTTGTAAAGAGAAGTGTGAGGATATTTGTTGTGGTAAAAGTTGTTTTTGCAGGTCTTAAAGACCCAACGGCTAATGTATGAACCCAAAGTTCGAGAAACTAGTTGTGGGCACAAGGTTCAAACGGCTCTTCTTTTAAACCAAAACAATGTTCGGTTATGAGAAGTTGTTATCGACCTAGCCGAAGTTTAATAATATCAATGGATTATTTCTAAGTACAAGGTTCCGCAAGCTTGATAATAGGCTTTAATAGTTGAACTTTTTAGTCAAAATAAAAATAAAAAGTTCAGTTAGGTTTAAAATCTTAATTCGAATCGAACCTTTCTCTGTTTTGCCAAAATTATAAAATTTTTAAACCGAACTATTTGTTTATCAGGTGAAATTTTTATCCAAACTTACGAAAATCATTAACCAAAGATTCAAACCAACTTACGAAGCATTAACGTCAAATACAAACCAAGTTACAAAATTCAAACCATCTAATTGTACTGAAAGGCAAACATACTGAATTCATAACTATAATGTCTTAAACATTCATTCACCTTGACAACAAGCGTGACGAAATTTTTTACCACGTCTCAGACCAGGACCTTGTTCTTCCACTTCTTCGTTAGTTTGGGTCTCATATCCATTTGGTTATGTCGTAGTAGCAACAGCCGTACTTGAAGCTTCCCCTTTTTTTCTAAATCCTCTTGTGAGCCTTGGGCTTGATTGGATCCACCTCATTCTTCGATATGCCTTTGTTCCACTCGTTGTAAAGGGATGTTTGTTCTTCTGTGGAAGTCGGCTGTCCCGTGTGTATTCTATCCATCATTTTTTAAGAGCTTCTTAACCGCCTTAACTTATTTCAAAATTAAATATAAAAATATTTTATTTTAGATCATACTTTATAACACGTCGAAAATCATAAAAAGGATAACTTTATTTACTATACTCTCGAACACCTTCGTCGCAAGTAGGCGTCTTCCCGGTTTCAACTCCCTTCGCCTTCGCTTGTTGAACTTTATTTATTACACAGGGATAAGTAATACCTAGATATTGCTAGTCCTCGAGCAAACTACGAATCTAAACTAACTGATAGGTGCATAAATCATACATTCTAAGTAGTTTTTCCTGACCCTTATATGCTATATTTGAGTGAATTATTAGGTATTTTGATTACTTTCGAAGTTTAGTCGCCTTTTCAGGTTACAGCTCAGAAACCCGCAGAATGGAGCTTAAAAGCTAGAATCACCAAGGATCCAATGAAACTCTGATTAAAATAGGCCTTTCACATACCACAGTGTAGGTAATTGAATTATGAAGCAAATGGTGAAAGAATGAAGTCATTCTGATCA
>JAJJMC010008370.1:1763514-1791800 GCA_023531435.1 Papaver californicum | reverse complement strand
TTGGAAGAGTAAGAACTCGATTATTTTGGTTGATTACGACACGACCACTAACCTAAACTAAACTAAAATACAATAACTTCCTTTCGTTAAAGTTACGGTTACACTTAGCATGTGTAACAAGCCTTTAAACCCCTAGGTGTCCCTAGTGGACGAGTTATAGTCTAATGAGGGGTTACAAGAGGTATACCCACAAAACCTAAATTCCAACTTTCAAAAATTCCAGAGCACATGCATCCAAGGAGCTACAAAGACATAAAGTTTTTGCACACTAACAATAAGAAGTTAGAAGTATAAAGAACATTCTTCTCATGTTTAACTCTTGAGTTAGGATAAAACCACCATATGAAAGAATCCAGCCTTTAGAGCGGTCGAATAAGCACTCCGCATCGACTTCTAGCTCACCAATAAGGTTTTATAAAATTGCACTCATAAGACGCACTTTATGGTTCTCATGTGTGCAGGCAGGAATAATTACAACGAGATATACTACAAGAATAACAACTAGAACAAGATAACAACTACAAGAATAATAAAACTGAAATTAATATGGCCATGCGGAAAGGAATTAAGCACATGATTCTTCATAACTTGTATTGCCTTGGTATCGTATAAACTTCAAAAACTTACATATTTTGCTTTTCTTTCTTCTTGTCTTCACTTTTGATATAGAATTTTGCTCCTCTTTATGTTACTTGCAAACCTTGACTTTCTTCAACTTTCTACATGATTTTGATGTCGCTCCTATTGTTGATGATGATGTGTTTATATTGCTGCTTTGTCGAGAGAATGGTATCAACTGCAAACAAGACTACAAGATAGAGTTATCAATTCTGATGACACACTCATGATTGACAGAATTAGCACTCAAGAGATCAAAAAGTAGTACTGAAATTGGTGCAGAGTTGGGTAGCTCATCATTCTACACGCAGTTAGCGTAGGATGACACACACTCTAAAGGATAATTTTTAGACAGCTACAAAGAGTTAAATGTTTGGTGCCTCGCTTGATGTAACAAAAGGTAGTCTCCACTAATGACTGATCATCTCCCTCATATTGTATTCTCTACCGGCGGTTTAAGTCCCTTTTTGTCAGCTTTTTCCTTTCCACAACTAAAAAACCCGAATGTCGTTCTCTTTTACTTATAGGTTCAATTATTTTGGTAAGAAATTTGTATGTAGACTTAGCTAGAAGTATACTAAGTGACTCTAAAATCTCTAAAATTTAGAGGTTTTCATGTAAATATGTACAAAATGTTTAAAAATTCTACCTACAAAAGCGAATATTAAGAATCTATATGCTTAAACACTCCTCCACACTTAAACTTTACATTGTCCTCAATGTAAATTGATTCATCCAACATAAAATCAAGGTGGGAAATCCTATAATATGATATGAAAAGATAAGAAAATATAAAACTTAAAAAGATAAAGATAGAAATACAAAACCAATGGGTTCCTCCCATTCAACGCTTGGTTTAACGTCGTCATCCCGACTGTAGACTTTCACGATACTCATTATCCTGCGTCTAACACATTATGAAAAGTCGATTGAGCATTACTTGGACATCGCATTGCTTCAGAGATACTGAAACTTATGACCTCTCCATCAAACTCCATAATCAAGGTGCCGTCATGGACATCAATCTTTGTTTTAGAAGTGCTCAAAAATGGTCTAACCAACATTAAAGGTGTAGACGAGGATGAATTATCATCTCTCATATCTAGAACATAGAAGTCCACTGGAAATATTAGTCCGTTTAGTTGCACAAAAACATCCTCAACAACCTCTTTCGGTTAAATATTAGATCTATTGGCAAGTTTCATAACTATGCCGGTCTCCTTGAGGGGACCAATATGTAAAACATTATAAATTGAAGCAGGCATAATATTAATAGATGCTCCTAAATCTATCAAAGCTTTTGTAAACTGGTTTTTCCAATTGTGCATGGAATATTAAAGCTACCGGGATTGGAAGTTTCTTTTGAAAAAACACCGAGGTATTCACCCCCACACTCATAACTTCATTACCGGTTAACTTATGATTATTAATACACAACTCCTTCAAGAACTTCGTGCAATGAGAAACTTGCTTGATTGCTTCAATGAGGGGAATGTTCACTTGGACTTTCGTGAAAACGTCCAAAATCTATTTATCTTGTTCCACCTTCTTATTAGCTTTAGAAAACCTTCCAGGAAAAGGTGGAGGAGGAACATAAGTACAAACATGAGATTGAGGTTTTTCTTTTGAAACCTGACCATTTTTCGAATGAGTTATGAGCTTTTAATCTTAGTCGGATCCTTTAGATATTTTTCGTTGCCCTTAACAGAATTTCTATTTGCACAGTTTGTGTACCACTTCTCAATGTAAAAGCATTAACGATCTCTCTTGGTTTAACAAGAGTCTGAGAAGGGAGTTTCTCCCTATCTTGTTCCTTCAACTGATTAATCTCACTTGCCATAATACCCATCTGTGTACGCAGCTCATTAACAAGATTATCAGTTTTCTGCTGATTTAGATCTGATAGTTGTTGATTCTGTTGTACCACAGAGATTAAAGTTTTCATCAAAGTAATCATATTTGATGATTCTGAGTTTTGATCTATTTGTGGTTGTCGTACTTGAGGTTGGAACTCACTGTAACGCTTATGAACAAGATCTGCAACGGTAGCTTCCTTGATATCATAACTAGAGTGTGACCGGCTACATCCTTGATCATAGGTGTTGGAGTAAGGATCACATTGTTGTGTTTTTTGGCTTGAGAATAGAACATTGACGTGCTTCATAAGCTCGACGTGATGGTTGTACCACCACAAATGCAATTTGTTACACCATTGCTGTCAGGTTGCCTACCTGTTAACGTAGCTTTGTCATCTCGTCAACTTTATTAACTTTCTTGATAAATGGCTCTGATAAATAACTTGAGAATCATTGAGAATTTTTGCCATGTTCTCGATCAATTTTTTAGCTTGTGATACTTTTTTATTCATTAAAGCATCACCACTTACAGCGTCAAGGAGATTTCTATCACCTGGTAATAAACCATCATAAAAATACTGTATAATCAATGAGTCACCAAATTGATGATGCAGGCAGCTGGCCACCAATCTCTTAAAACTTTTCCAGCATTCATGCAATATTTCTCCTACCATCTATTTAATCCCACAAATCTCTTTCCGAATTTGAGTTGCCTTAGATGCGAGAAAATACATCTCTAAAAAAAGTTTCTTGAAACCATTCCATGTTGTCATACTACCAGCAGGTAAGTGGTATAACCGTTCCTTAGCGGTGTTTACCAAATAGAATGGAAAAACCCGTAACATAGCTCCAACTGCATTTTTCTTTGTCGGTATCATGGCCGTGACCATGTTATGGAAATCCATTAGATGCTTGTTCGGTTCTTCATTATCCATTCCATAGAATTTTGGAAGCTCTCGAATCAACCCTGACTTGATCTTAAAATTGGATGTAGTTTGACTACACCATTCATGTGTCCATCTTGTGAGAAACTACTTCTTTGAGTGTACAATTTTCATCACCCATTGCTTCTTTCGGTTTGGTAAAGTACCTGAAACAGAAATCTTAAAGCAAAAATAAAAACAAAAAAAATAATAAATCAAAAACAAAATAACAATCCGTTATGCCTCCCCTGCAGCGACGCCAAAATTTGGTCGGTTGTCAGTCAAGCAAAATTATTTCAAATCTTTTCACTTTACAATTATAAATAAGAGTATGGTAAAAAGACAAGTTCTATCCATAAGGAGACATGGGTTGTTATTTGTGTTTGAAAACTTAAGTAACTGAGGGGGATTTATTATGATTGTAATGTTCCGCCGTCCAATCGACGAGGACTGGATCTCGCCAGCCTCTCCAATAAAGTGAATTAAACTAAAATAATATCAGAAAATAATTTAAGTTGTAAACAATATAATGAGAATACTGGTTAGAGATTTCATCTTCCGCCATCAAACATGTTATCAACCAAATCAAAATCAACATTCAATCTTTTTAAATATCAAAATCCCGCCATCGCGGGCTTACTTCGGTGAAATTTTTATTATCATCAAAGGCGCAAGAGCTACACTTTGAATTTTTCTCACTAGATAACCTGGTGCAAGAGCCACTCAAGTTTAGCCTATTAAGAGAATTTATCTATATAAATTAGGCTAATCTAAGCAATTTGCCACAAGAGCCACTCAAATTTAACTTAGATTACACTTCTACACATAATCTCATGGAAACATCCCGTCTTTAGAAATTATGCTACTTGTGACTAGAGATTTTCGACAATTCTGGATCTCAAACTCTAGTCTAGCCTATATATGAACATTTGCTCATTTAATTCGCGACTTAAACAAACAAATAATCAATCATAATAATAATAATATTAATATTAGAACATAAACGACAATTTAGAGATTATGAATACTAAGAATGAATACTTTGATTAATAAACATGTTCTAGACTTAGGACTACATCTCTAACCAATGAGATTAAATTAGCTTATAATGGATTTATTAAAACCCATGAAAAGTAATAAAATAGAAAATAAAAGCAAACCCTAGGTTGTAGAAAAATCTCCAACTCCCAAGCTCCTCTCTTATCTTCCTAAGATATGATATCATATGATATAGAAGCGAAATTATCACTCAAATAGGTTTCTCAAAAAGAGATGTACCCGTGCTTGAATCTCGGTCGAAATAGGTCTTTGGAACTTGCCAAAACTAGCCAAAACGTGAACAATTTCTATTATGAGATTTAGGCTCAGGCCCAAAATATTTTTCAGTTTCTGTGACACTCATAATTATTTGAAATTATAAATTATCTACATAACTCGTTATGCATCTTTTTCAGGGTATAATCGGTAATCAAACTAGAATATAACATATCTAAAAATTTGTGCCTTGGAATTTTTCAAATTTTATCTTGTTGGAAAGCTTTTAAAGAGATTTACACAACGAGTACAAATAACAATATCAAATTTAGATTTTTTACGAAATTTTTTTGGAGGTGTTTATCCTTTTAGGCACAAGTTTTGAAACTTGGATACATAGTCATTATGCAGCCATCACAAATACATAACACATTATGCAACCACCATAAAGGATGCATAACAAATTATGCATTCATATATTGGTTTATGCATCCACTAATTTGGTTATGCAACCACTAAACGATGTGTATACCTAATATCATTCCAACAAAAAGAAGGATACATAACGAATTATGTAGCCACCACAAATGATGTATAACACATTGTGCAACCATATTTTGGTTCATGCATCTACTAATTTGGTTACACAACCAATAAAACGATGTATATTCCTAAAAAATAACATTCCAACAAAAAAAGGATGCGTAACAAATTATGTAGTCATTTTCTCGATTGCATAACAAGTTATGCATCCAATTTTGTAGTTGCATAAGCAACCATTTTTTGGTTGATTTCGGTGCTAGCAAAAAATAATAATTGAAGCATAATACGTTATGCAACCATTTTCTCAGATGCATGACAGGTTATGCGTTCGTTTCCTCGGATGCATAATAGATTATGCATCCATTTTTTTATTTCAGTGCTAACAAAAAAAATTGACGCATAATACGATATGCAACCATTTTTCCGACTGCATAACAGGTTATGCAACCACTTTCCATTGATTTCAGTTTTAACAAAAAAGTTATTGCATAATGCGTCATGCGGCTATTTTTTCAGATGCATAACAAATTATGCAATCCTTTTTGTAGATGTATAATGAATTATGTTGTCATTTTTTTATTTCAGTGCTAACAAAAGTGTATATAATACGTTATGCATCCATTTTTGTAGCTGTATAACAGATTATGCAACCACTAACAAAAAATAAACTTACACAGATCTTTCAACTATAAAAAATAATAAGTTTTACAATTATAATATCAAGAGTACAATTACTTGATCATCGGAAACATAATAATTAAATTAAACAGAAAAGATAAAAAATCACTTGCTTTATCAAAGCGTCGGGCTTCTAAAATTTGTCGTTTTTAGACAGATCTCAAGAAAAATCTAATGAAAAAAAGTAAAAAGTACAATCATTTATTATCCTCGACACAGTAATAAATCAAAAAAAAAAATTTATCGTTTTTAGACGGCTTCTTATACAGATGTTGTGTGTTTCTCTTGAAGAAGTCAATCTGAGAGTAAAAACTAAATAGATATCTTCTCAAGCTAGAGCCACTGAAGGGTTTTCAATTTTTTCGATCTTTTCTGCATATACATCTCAAAGTCTCATGCTTTAATAATAATCTCAAAATCTCAGACTTTGCATTTACTAACGAAATAATTAAGGTTACTAAAGTAATTAAGCTGCACATCTCTATCAAGATCAAATAAAATAAATCAGCAGATAATTGCAATTAACATAGCAATCTAGATTAATAAAAGGCAGCTACTGCAATAAATCGTACTCCATCAGTCCCATTAATAGATGATATATTCATTTTAAATTTTAAATTTTGTTCCGCTAATAGATGATCTATGTCATTAAATAAGAGTATATTTCTAAAACTACTCTTTTAATTGATTATCGGTAGTATAAGAAATATGCATAATTTTATAGTCATGTTTATATTCATTAAGTAGGTTTTAAAATACTTTTTAATGATGTAAAATTTACGAATATCTGTGGTATAGCTTGAGAGAGGTATCATTTCTAAATTTTACCAATTAATATTCATAAGGGTATAATTGAAAAAAATACTTAAAAATACTTCTCCTTGTTCCTACTTTAAGAATTGTGCACTTTTAAATTAGGTCATCTATTAGTAGGACGAAGGAAGTATCTAATACGATATAAACATAATATTGAGTTAGATCCAGAAAAGGTTCCTTGTTATGGAATCTCAAAATTCCTAAAATTTCAATGAAGCTTATCACTTTTTGTTTCCGTTCAAAGCTAATCACTGCTTTCTATATCCTGATTTAACCTTTCCCTTTGAACAGATTCCATTCTTTTTGCCACCGGTATAAATATAGGGAAAATTTCAATGAAGAAGAGATCTAAGAAAATGAGTAATTTAACTTAAGAATAAGAATTAAGCCTAAAATCGAAAAATAATATCTAAGAAAATGGATTGAGCTAACACTTTGTTATTACCGATATGCGGTTTTCTAAATCGCGAGATCAGAATGGGGATTCGGCAACTTTGTCGTTTCAAATTTCAGACAGACCCATAACTACCATATGAAGATGAAAGCCAAGATGAAATTACAGCTGACAGCCAATGTACACCTCGCCAATCGTGATATAAAAATAATTAGGATGTAGAACTACTCCAAAATAATAGATCCCTTTCTGATACCCATGAAATCATGTTACGAGATGAATTTAATCCTAATGGACTATTAATTTTAACGTTTGGACCGTAAGCCTTAAAAAACAGATCTAAGAAACCTAGAAAACATTAAAATTGTAGACATAAAACGAAATTGAAATCGAAAAATGAAAAATAAAAAATAAAATAACACGATAACCAGATTTTTAAACGATGAAAAGAAAAAGACGAATGATTTAACTTTTCGATTATAGGTTAATATATTGTTTCAGAATATCCGTTAGGAGGAAGAAGAAAAGATCAAAACATAACTTTATAAATTATGTATTTGTGAGAAATTTTCTTCTAGAAAATAGGCGTGCGAATAAAATTTTCTGTTAATGGGTTTATTATAGATTTGTGAGTAATTTTCTTCCGGAAAATGGATGTTGCGAATGAAGTTTTTATACATGAGTTTATGAGGAAAAAAAGAGAAAAAATGGATCTAGATTTCACTTTTTATTAATCAAACCCCACAACTAATAAGGCTCGTGCAACCCAACTAAGACCCAGCCCAAAATCTGGTTTAAGCTTAAATTGGCTAAATCGGTCTTTTTACTCAGTTGAGCCATCGAGAAAATATTTTCTTTCTGACTTTTTCGTTTCCTTCCCAGGTTTTCTCGACGGCTCGACCTTCAGTGGAATTAAATTTCTTCTGACTTTTGGTTTCCCGTCCAGTTATTTCTCGATGGCCATCCTTGCCGCGAGTTTCTTTTTCTTCTGAGTTATTTTCCAAACTCAGTCCTATATTTTCTCGCGAACCAGAAAACTCCTATTATTCCTCAAAACTCTGTCTTTCCATATCATTGCCAAAGCAAACTCCACCAGGCTAGCTCGAGTTATTCCTTCAATACAAACTCCTGCCAACACTGCCATTAATTTCTCTTTGTTCTCACGGCAGAAACATCAACTCGATCTCCACCATCGTTTCTACTCTTAATTCCAATCACCGAGCCATCACAGACTTGCTCATCATCAATACCATGAATGGAAGCGTCCATCAACAGCTCCACATTCAGTCAACAGCATCGTTTCACTACCAGTTCCGTCACCAAGCTCTTTCTCCTTTCTTCTAATGGCAACAGCAGCGTCACCAACCATAACAGGTCGAGCTTCTCTTCTCTGTGTCTTCATTAATGCTCTAATTCTATCCCATCACTGCCTGTCTCTCTATCACAGACCCGAGCTCACTTCTCCTCGAGTTTCATCAATGGCAAATATCGCAGCAACCTAGCTCGATCATGACTTGATTTCCCTCGAACTCCATCTCAATCTCTATCTACTCCTCACTGCCACTAGCACTCATCACTGCCGTCAATACCCATTCGTCACCACAGACTTCGCTTAGAAACCGTTCAACAACCTGCACCCTTACGTGATCAACCCTAGCTGAGAAAATTAGATTTTCTCGCCGTGAAGTTAAAGAAGGAGACGAAGTGCCCTGAGTAGAATGAACGGCGCCTTTATCAACATTCAAATAAGTGACGGCTCTTAGCAGAAGCACATGCGCCTTTAGTATTTTTCTTTTAGAATTCGTTTAATTATCGGTTCCGTAAAACCAACAAGCTTAATTTCTCTTTTAATCTATAACTTTTTTAGGACCTTTATTGAAAATTTGAAACTAATAGTGATTGGTGAAAGTTAGCCGAAAATGGAAGACTCCCGAATATCTTCTGATTCTAGTTGTATTTCGATATTTGGACATATACACCCTTAGCTTTTCATTTTATCCTATGTTTTGTCGTGTCCGAACATAACATTCGATTTTTTATTATTACCTGATCTTTTTTATTATTATAGTAAGTTTATTTTTAATTGTTACTCTCATCGTTTATTTAATGTGCCACATGGATGTATAAATATGCAAGATATAGACATCGAGCATCTAGGCATAATTATACAATGTAAATATTGTGTATTATTTTCTTTAATTTAGATATCCGTATTTCTGATATCTCAACGTTAAGAGTATATAAAAATTATACGGGATTATACAATAATTATATGGAATTTAAGAAGAATTATAAGATGATTAAAAACTAGTGCAGATATAAGATGTCCAGATAATCTTCGCTATTCATTTTTATTTCCAGCTCTTCTAAAGAGTTAAGTTTTCTTATTTCACAAAGCACACCACACCACACCACACCTATCTTGTTTTTCATCTTTCTTCTTATTATCTTTTTCTAAAATGAACTCGATTTATAAGTTCTTCACTATACTTCAGTATTCATCAGTTCAAATCATTTGGAGCTCATTCGTCTTGCTTCTCAGCGTCGCACCCCGGCCACCTTCAAATGACCAGCACAACCTCAAATCATCCACTAACATCAAATCATCCACTAACCTTAAATCAGTCATCTTCTCCAACTCGAGGACTGAGTATCTCCATTATATTTTTCAAGTTTAGTTTTTTTATCTTGACAAGATCAGATACATTCGTCAAATCTTTTAGGTAAGATGTTTGATTGATCAATTTCTCTTATTGATGTTCTTAAAACTTTGATTAATCGTTTTCATTTCAAAAATATGAAACCCTAGGAGGACAGAACAATTTGGGGTTTTTTAAATTTTGGTGTCAATTAAGTTCAAGGAGATGGATTTGAATATTGGGTTATGTTTGATTCCGCTCTGGAAAGAATCGGTTGGGTCATACACTATGCGTCACTTGTCAAGTAAGATTTCATATAGTTTTAATTACATTGTTCTTTTAAGAAGTAGTTTGTCTATAGCATTATAACTGCTATAGAACCCTAAGCTGATTAAATAAATGAAGTAATAGTAGTAGTGAAGTAGAGTAGTTTCTAGAGATTTTTTTCTTTTCAAAGCTGATTGATTAAGTCATTTAGAAAGAATTTAATGTACGCGGGTGCTTTGAAGCAATAGTCGCCGAATAAATATGTTTGCTCGCCTGGTTAGTTCATGTTGTTGTGAATCAGTTATTTTATGTGTTTTAGTAAACTGTTGTTATTCATTGAGATATAAGTGCCAAGTACTACTCCAGTGAGCCTTATTGCTGATTATTGGTTAGTGATCAAACAAATGTTGTGTTTTACCAGCCTTATGAATTATGCTATCGTCATTCTTAACTGATCGAATTAGTTTGAGGTCCTTGTTACAAACTTAGGACCCTGTTCTATTGATAATGTGTTATCTTCTACAGTCGGTAGATCTGTCATCGCAAATCAACTCAGTATATATTGAGATGCCTTTGATTGGTTTCTTGAGAGAAACTGAATTATATTGAGTTGCCGAAGCTTGATTTCATTTGTTGTAGGCCCTTTGATGCAGGTGAGATCTATTTGGCTTAACTCTAGCAATCCATGGTTTTGTACTGGCTCCGCAGGTTGTAAACGATTTCTAAATGCTAGATAAGTATGGTTGATGCTTCAGAATAGTTTATTGTACGCTGATGAAATAGATATTTGACCTTTCTATAGTTTCTATCCAGTTAAGCCACATTTCCATAGCTATCTCCTAACTAAATTACTTAGGGAAAAAATTAGATCTTCATTATAGACTTGGGTTAAGAGATCGCGTTGTAGTGCTACTTGAAATCAAATAGCAAGTAACAGTTTCTTGTTGGTTCTTCGTGATTATTCTAGGGTGGAACTGGTTCCTATACAACTTTCTCTTCACGGAATGTGTATATATAATTTCTTTCAGCATCTGGAATGGTCGGTTACTATTTCAATTTAAGGAGGAAGGTATCATTTAATGTTGGAGTATCCTGAACCAATTAATGGGTTCAGATGAAACATGTACCAAATGATTTGTTTTATTGGGTCAGTCTCTCTTGCCAATGTTAATTCCCTTCTATTTTTTCCTATATGACCCTACTAATCTTGATTATAATTTTCGTTACCAAGGTAGTGTTATGCGCGGTTAAGCACGGAAGTTTGTGTGTTGTGGTTTTCATGTGGATACCATGTTGTTTCTTTATATAGATTCCTTATGTTGGGTAACAAATTTTGAATGGTCTACTGTTGGAAGTTTGTTGTATCCAGAACTTGCAATGACTTCCATACTCCATTCTTTTGAATATGGAGAAATTTTGATTCCGAGCAAGGTATGAACCGTATTGTTTGTGTTTTTCCTTTATTGTTACTTTATGATGCTTGTATATCAGTTTGCAGATTATTTGGAGTGCCACTTTGATTCAGATTCTTTTGGAGGAGAAGGTGATAAGTTACTATTTATGATTTTAAAACCGCTTCTTATGCAATTTTGAAAACGCATGTAACCAACTTTCTGTTTTATGCAGGAGGCTTGCTTGTGGAACGTGTTGTTGAGTAGCCTTACGTATTACCTCTACGCAGGTAAAAATAATTTTCACTTCTCCTCAAAAGCCATTGATGATACTGAACATAGTCGACGGAGCTGAATTTTGCTTGTGCAATACAGCACACCCTCCACTGGATTGAATTTGAAGTACTAGGTGTGGGGCGTTAAATAAAATGGCCCATACGTTCCTGGTGTATTGGGAATCTGACCAACCCTGGACAATACTGTGTTTTGGATTATTAACTTTGGTGTTGGTACATGTAATTTGTGTGGGTGGCCATGGCATGGAGATGGGCAAAATGAGTTGTTTTGGCGCCACATAATTTTCATTACAAATGTTAGTTTAAAACAACTCTAATGGTTCATTTAGCCGTGTTCATTTCATGGATGCTTCACATTTTATCACTTTTTCCCCCATAACCCTTTATGCATTAGAGGTGGTAAATCGATTATATATTTCTTCGTTTATAATCACGTGTAATTGCATGTTAATTAGCACCTAGTTTAACTGGTAATATCTGTAACCTAAATGCTATGTCTAATCCTTGAACAAAACATTAAGGTTGTTAGACAACAAACTCAGCAGTTTGATTGCAATACTAAGCTCACAAGATTGAGACACAACTTAAAAAACTTGATCAAAAGTGAGTATCTGCCATGAGGTTCTTTCAAAAAGTTTTAGGCTGTAGCTTCCCTCGATGAGCAGTTTTCTTATTATGCTTGTGATAAATATTTAAAAGCTCTACATATGTCTAAGATGTATGCCTTACGGTTGAGCTACTCTTTGAATTTGCTTGACTCACACCTGTTAACTTTATATATTATGTTTTATTTTTCCAGTAGGAGTCTAATCATAATGGTATCTAAGAAAAAAAAGCGAGAAAGCCTGCCTATCCATATCAAAAATAAAAATAAAAATCAATATTCAATAAAAATTGGAAGGTTTAATTCTAAATTTGTATGGAATACTGCTTGGTCCGTTTGTCTTTTTTTGCCAACTAGTGATCTTGGATTGTCCGGCAGCATTGACCATTGTTTGTTCTAAAATTTATGCATTTGAATCGCTTGCATCCTGAACTAAAATTTGGTTTCTTATAAATTGGTCTACAGTTTCTTGCTTTTTTCAATAAGAATTTTTCTAGGTGATTATACACTATATCGATCCATGATTCTTCCTGCTCATGCAAACCTACTTATTTCAATAAATTCTTCACTACATGGCAAGGGATATATTACCACGTGAGACGGGAGTTCTAGTTGTTGACTCTATGGTGAGTCCTTCTATGTTCGATCTAAATTAGTTTTTAGTTAACTATCTTACTCTGTATGCTTAGTTATGATGTTGGTAGTAAGAGGTCCCTAAATATTTATGTGCACAATCTTTGTGCACATTTTTATTTTCCACCTGCATTTGCTCATGTAGGCATTTTATCTTTATGTACATAATCTTTGTGGACTTAGTTTTTCACTTGCTAATAAAGGCATTTTAATTTATGTGCACAAATATTATGCACGTGTTCATTTTCCACCCACATATGTATATGTAGCCATTTTTCTTTATGTGCACAATTATTGTGCATATTTATGTTTTCAACCTGCATATACTTTGAGAGGTAAGATTGTACTTACATTTTATATTTCTCCAGTTCTTTGGTTTATATCGATGGATATGTTTTGGGATTTTACGATAAATCTCTCTATAGACGAGTTGTCTCATGACATTGTTGAAGAAGATAGTCATAGTAAAACAAGTTGTCTCAAAGGTGAAATTTTGGAATCCTATAAAAAATAATTAAATAATAATTAAATAATAATAATAATTAATCCATTACTCTATTTGTTGAATTGTATGTGTATGTCTGTTTTCTGTGTGATTTTAGGTCTGTAATTGTAAATTTGCAGTTACAGAGACAAGGGTCGTCATGGTCCATGCTTTTCGAGCATGATGACTTTTTATATGCATGGTGATAGTATGAAAAATCGTCATGTCCTGTGCTTTTCGACCATGGCGACCCTTACTATTTTTTCCACTAAAGACGAAGGTTTATTTAGGGTCGCATTGGTTTTTACCTTCTACCATAACAACACTAGTTTTATTTTAAGGTTGTCATTGTCGAAAAATTAGACCATGACGACTCTTACTGTATTTATCACTGAAGACGAAGAGACTATTTAGACACTAGCTTTTATTTTGCCAAGGGTCGTCATTATCAAAAATTTAGACCCTGCCCCATTGCTGAGTCTATGAAAGTTGGCTTTGAGTTTTTGATTTTTGTGGGTTTTCTATTATAGTTTTCTTAAAAATCCAAAGAAAGGAAAAGGAAAACATGTACCAACTCCTCCTTCAAAGCCTCCTCGCAACGACAAGTTCTTGGGAGCTAGTCCGTTTCGCGGAAAACGTCCTAAAGAGGTACCTTTTGGTATGCGAATGGTTTATCAAGACATTGTTATTTTGTAAATTTTGAAGTAGATTGTGGACTACATCATGTGAAAATATAACAGAATGACGACTCCAACTGTACAAATTTATCAAGGAATGGAGTCGTCATGGTCTATTGGTATCAACCATGACGACTTTAGCTATCCCAAAAAATGGCAGATGAGAGTCGTCATTTGAAAATTTAGCAAAATGACGACTTAGTAGGAATCTTCTATGAAGCTTTAAATTTATTGATGTTGGTTATATGCTGCTTCATGACCTCTTTGTTTATGTATGAATCTTTACCGAGCTCTAAATTTACCGATGTTGGTCATTATTTGTTTCATGACATATTTGATTGAGTAGGAATCTTTGTCAAAACCCTAAATTTACTGATGTTGGTCATATTCTTCTTTCTAACTATTTCGATTGAGTAAGAATCTTCACACGAACTCTAAGTCTACTAATATTGGTTATATTGTGTTCTATGACCTCTTCTACTTAGTCTGAATCTTCTTCGGAGCTCTAAATTTACTGATGTTAGTAATATTTTGTTTCATGACCTCTTTGACTAAGTATAATTCTTCACCGGAGCTCTTAATTTATCGACTTTGTCATTATCTGCTTCATGACATATTCAATTGAGTGGGAATCTTCACCGGAACCCTAGATGTACTGATGTTGGTGATATCCTGCTTATAGACCTCTTCGATTGAGTAGGAATCTTCGATATCATTGGATATGATATGAGATTGACCTAAGTCGATATAAGATTCCTCAAATTATTTTGAGATCATGGGATATGCTACGAGATTGACCTAAGTCCATATATGATTCCTCAAATTCTTCGATATCATTGGATATGCAATGAACAAGATGATCTCCTTTTTCCCATATCTTGTTGATCAGAATGTATACCTGTGGTCAATATCTAGCAATGTGAACCAAAACATGCCTCGTCTCATGTCCGAATAATCAGAATATCTATACTGGAACTCTAAGTTTAGCAATATACCAGAAGATCTGCTTTGTCCCATATATGATTTATTGAAATGTATACCGGAGGTTAATATCTAGCAATGTGAAACAAAACATGCCTCGTCTCATCTCTGATTAGTCGGAATATCTTTATCGGGACTATAAATCTAGCAATGTACCAGAAGATATGCTTTGTCCCATATCTGGTTGATCGGAATGTATACCAGAGGTCAATATCCAGCAATGTGAACCAAAACATGCATCTTCCCACCTATGAGGTCAATATCTAGCAATGTGATCTAAATGGTACATCTAGTGTTCCACCGAAGATTCATACTCAATCGACTAGGTCATTAAACGGAATATGATCAACTCAAGTACATTTATTGATCCTGTGAATATTTATAGTCATGTAAGGTCAACAGGTAAGATGTCGTTATTGAATATATATTGGCTGGATTATTTCGATAAATTAAATATTTGTCATAAGTACATATTACTCGAAGTAGACGATATATAAATAGATCATCTTTTTTTGAAGCAAAAAAAAAAAACGAAAAGAAAATGTGTTATAACCGAGTATAATATGCTCCAAAAAAGAAAGTAATCGTGGGATCTAAAACGGACAGATGTTATTCTCTTCCAAAGAGTCAAACGGATAGCAATCCGTATGATTAGATAAATTGATGTCACCCGTTGATAGATTTCAATCAGATGGCCTATCGCTCACCTTATTATTTTCCAAAAAGTCACACAGATCACAGTCCGTATGACTGGATACAATTAGATGTCATCCGTTGATAAATTTCAATCAGACGGCCTATCTATCTCCCTCAAAATATTCAGCAACAAAATTCAATTTCCTCTCACAGATCTATTTAATTTTTCTCTATTTCCCCCTTTCCGCTCCGTTTCCCACTAATTTTCCCCTTTCTCGTTCCCTTCCCCCCCTCCCAATTTTTCTCCCAAATCTTTCTATATCCCCTTTTAGTTGTTTCAGGTTGATTTCAATTTTTTTCTGCTTTAGTTCCTCCAAATTCCACCTAGATCTCTTTTAGTTTATGAAAATGTTAGGGTTTTACTTTGGTTTTCTGAATCTGGGTTTGTGGAATCCTTTGTTGTATAATCTGATTTCCCACTTACGGTACCTGTATTATAATACTCAGGGTTTTCCGTCGAAACCTAAAACTACATTTTATAGTCTCTTCAAATCGAATTGGATGGGTTGGATCTGAAAAAATTGAATTTCGGTTTTAGGGGTTCCTGTTTCTCTTTAAGTTTATAATTCTGTTTTGATTTTTACAACAATATTGTGTGAATGAAGAAACATGAAATTTACAGTTCTCTCTCTGCTAAACTGTGATTACCAAAAATCTTAGCCTTTGGATCACAACCATCAAAGTTATAAACATAATAAAATTAGATTTCTTAAAATGAAAACCATACATATTAACAATCAAAACATTTTAGCAATAAGAACAAAAAATGGTAAAATGAATCAACACAAGAATTTAACGTGGTTCGACAATCAAATTGTCTACATCCACGGGTGATAAAGATTCAAATTATATTTATTCATAATTTGTATGTTACAGAAAAATATCAAATACATAAGTAAAATCAAGTTACTCAAAGAACAATTCAATTTTAAAATTAACACAAGTTTCATACCTAAACTCTTTCTCTGATTCTATTCCTTATGTCCAATTTTCTCCCCCATTCTTTTTTGGTACAATCACCATGTTTGAAATCCAAGTTGGGTATCGCACCTCTCGAATAAACCCTGCATTCATGAGCTTTTTTTAACTCCTTTTCAACTGGCAAATGATATTCGGGTACTACTTTGCGTATGCGTTGCCGGAAAGGTGTAATACCCGGATGTATATGCAACTCATGTCGAACAATACTCGGATCAATTTCTGGCATATCCTCCATCTTCCATGCAAAAATATCCACATAATCTCTAAGTAGAGTGACCAAATCATGTTCCCTTTCTGTTTCCATTAGTATTCCAATCTTAATCATTCTTGGGAACTCTTCTGTTCCTATGTTGATATTCTTGGTTTCTTCAATTGCTGTAAAAGTGGATTTGGGAGCTCCTAAAAGTGTGGGAGCCCCATTTAATTGTTATGCTGGAATACTTCCCCCGTCAATTTTTGGTATGCTTTCCTCCAATGAGGTATTTTTATTTGTTTCATTTACTGCCTCACTTCCCGCAGTCTTAATCAAATATTGGTTTATTGCTTCTTCTTCTTCTTCGGCTTTTATCTTTCGTTCTTTCTTTCTATTTTGTTGCTGCTGTAATCGTTCGTCATTCATGCGAATTTATGCGAGGATACAAGATTTTGCTTCATTCTGATCTCCTTTTATCTCCATCTCCCCTTGCGGCATCGGGAATTGCAAGTATTGGTGATATGTTGAGGTTACTCCTTTCAATTGGTGGACCCAATGTATACCAATGATGGCATTATATGGAGATGTAGCCTCCACTCACTGAATTTAGTCAAAATACTTATTGGTCCGGCCATAACATCAAGTAAAATTTCTCCTTTTGGTTTTGAGGCTATCCCATTAAACCCATAGATAGTGTAGTAAGAAGGTGTAAGTTGATCGTCCTTTAATCCCATTTTTTGGAAGGTATCATAAAATAAGACATTAAGGGAACTACCCCCATCCATGAGGATCTTCTTGACATTCCATCCAGATACTGGTAGAGTAAGCACCAACGGATCATTATGTGTTTCAATTTCCTGATCAACCTCGTCTGCTGAAAAAGTTAACGGGGAAGCCATCCATCCTTCCCATGTTTCCGTAACTCTTCCCGTAACTTTGAAGACTTCATGACTGTGAACCCTTTTATGCAGCTTCTTGTCAATAACTACGTTCATAGATGATTGACCCGATTCGGTATATGAAAGCATATTTAATAGTTCGGTCATTTTGTGGAATATTTACAGTTTTTCCCATATTGAGCCTTGGTGTAGGATTGGCAAAAGAAATTCTTTCATCTCTCCCATATCAATCAATTTTTGAACTTGCATCTTTAAATTCCTGCATCTGCTTGTGGGATGGCCCTGATAGCAATGATATTCATAATAATCCTTTGAATTCTGTGTGTGTGATGGTTGCTTTCCTTTTGTCCATGGTCAATGAAAATCTTGCATGTTCTTAATTGAATTTAGAATTTTGGGTAAGGGGTGTTGAGTTTAGTGAAAACTCGATCCTCAAATTGGCGGTTGAACTTTCTTTCATCATCTGCCTTACCTTGTTTGGATTCAATAACAAGATTTTCTCCCGCAACCCTCTTTCCGAAACTTGTTGATGGTTCTATAAAATTTGCCCTGTTGGCAACCCTCTGATGTTGGGAAATTATTCTCGGATGTTGTTTTTGGATATCCTGCAACCTTGCATATTTTTCAATAATCTCCCTAAGATCCCCTTCGGTTTTCGGATTTTTTTCCATGAATATCTACAAAGAGTGGGCTCGTTCGGTTGGCTATACCCCATTTGTAGCAGTTAATAGAAATTTCTGGAGTTACATTCCCTATTGCTTGACAGATCGCCTTCCAGCGATCTGTGTAGTCTCAAATGGTCTCCTCTGTCCAAGACGCAAGGCCAAATAACTTGTCCATCCCAGCGTCTGTGAGTTTATTATACATGTATGTCTCTAGGAACTTACGGATCAATTGTGCGTAAGAATGTACTGATCCTTCTGGAAGATTATCATACCATGTTAAAGATGTCCCTTTCAAGCTTGACGAAATATATCGACACATGATAACATCATCTTGTTCCCATCGGGTCATGTTGCGGTTGTAGTATTTTAAGTGAGCCACCGGATCCTTTGTCCCATCATAACATTCAAAGATGGGAAGATTGCATTTATGCGGTATAGACGCATACGCAAGGTGTGGTTCCAACAGTGTTCTTCTGGCTTCTTTTAGCACTTCTTCAAGTCGTCCTCCCTCTTTATTTTTCAAAATTTTGATTTCTTCTCGCATTTGTTCCATGTCCTCAAAATATTTTTGCCATATGTTGTTTTGCAGCTCTGAATCATCAAAATCTAGTCTATCATGTTCATACCGTTGATATGCGGGTTCTACTACCATCATTCTTTGATATTTATTGATTTTTACTTTATTTTTTGCGGATCTATTTGAGCTTGCTTCTTGCCCCTGTATCTTGGTAACAAATGCTTCCTCATCTTGTTGGACTTTATTTCTAAGCATTTGATTTTCCTGGGTTAAAAGAACAATTTTTTCTATGAAAGTTTTTTGAACCTTGCGCATTTATCAATCAATTTTTAACCCGATGGGAGTAAGAATTTGTATAGACTTCACCAACTTAAACAAGGCATGCCCAAAAGATAGTTATCCGCTTCCCAGCATTGATCAGTTGGTGGACGCGGTTGAAGGACATGAGGCTTTATCCTTCATGGACGGGCATTCAGGGTATAATCAGATTGCTATAGCTGAAGAAGATCAAGAACACACTGCATTTTTTACTCCACATGGTTTGTACTGCTACACCAGAATGCCATTTGGGCTAATGAATGCAGGAGCAACTTATCAGCGATTGGTAGACGTAATTTTTAAACCAAGGATAGGCCGTACCCTAGAAGTCTATGTAGATGACATGATGATAAAGAGTAAACTTTCAAAGGATCATCTACAAGACTTGAGAGAAATATTTGAGGCCTTACGGAAATACATAATGAAAGTCAATCCAAACAAATGCTTTTTTGGGGTTACGTCAAGAAAATTTTTGGGATATTTGGTCACCAAAAAATGGATTGAAGTTGATCCGGAAAAATTCAGGAAATTTTTGATATGCCATCTCCAAGGAATGTTAAAGAAGTACAAAAATTAAATGGTTGTTTGGCCGCACTCAACAGATTCATTGCCAGATCATCGGACAGATGTAAGCCCTTTTTTGACACCTTGAGAAAGAAAAGTAAATTTATATGAAACGAGAATTGTGAGCAAGCCTTCCAAAATATCAAAGCTTATCTCGCCACATTACCTGCACTACAAAAGCCAAAATCTAAAGAAGTGCTCGCCTTGTACATAGCCGCAACAAAAGATGATGTAAGTGCGGTATTGGTACGGACAAATGGCAAAGTAGAGAAACTAGTGTACTACATCAGTAAAACTCTTAACCTTGCAGAAATGAACTATACCAAAATTAAACAATTAATATTAGCACTGGTTTTTGCTACCCAGAAATTACGCACATATTTTCTAACACATTATGTGCGGGTACCAAGCAAAGCTCCGCTAGAGTCCGTACTGAAGAATACTGGAAAAGTAGGGAGAATAGCAAAATAAAATGCATAACTGGAAAAATTCCACATCTTATTTGATATACAAACTGCATAAAAGTCGCAAGTCCTGGAAGATTTCCTTGCAGATTTACCACTAGATGATGATTTTGAAATCCAAGGTTTGTCCGGAATAGAAGATGATGATTCCCAAGATATTCTAATCTCTGTAAATTCCCGCAGATGGGAAGTATTTGTTGATGGGGCACGAAATAAAGAAGGTGCGGGAATCAGAATTGTGATTACAACTCCTACAGGAGATCGAATGGTACATGCATTTCGTCTTGAGTTCGGCGAACATACAAATAATATAGTGGAATATGAGGTTGTGGTTCATGCTCTTCGGCTTATCATTGAATTGGGAATATGTGATGTGCGACTCACAAGTGATTCACAATTGATAATTCAGCAGGTTGAATTAAAATATCAAGCACTTGATGAAGATTTGATAGAATACAAGAATCTTGTGCAAAAGTTGGCGTCTCAAATTCCAAATATAACTTTTCGACATTTATCCAGAGATAAGAATTGCCATGCTGATGCATTAGCATTTATTTCTTCAATGATAAAAGATCAGAATACATCATCAGTCAAAATTGGGCGCATTTATGAGCCGTCAATTAAGTTGTGGGCAGTCGAAAACATGGAAGAAGAAGTTGGGGAAGATATTGAAGATGTAGCCGTTAAAGATGATACAAATTTTCCACAAAAATCAGAAAATGAATTATCCAGAGAAGATTGGAGAATCTCAATACATCAATACTTGCAAGATGGGATATTGCCGGCAAACACTAAAGAGGCGAGGAAAGTGCAATCAAAATCTGTGAATTATCAGTTGCGGGATAAAATTCTGTACCGCAGGTCTTTTTTGGGACCGTTACTTCGATGTTTATCACAAGAAGAAGGGCAGCGAATTCTCAAAGATATACATTATGGAGATGCGGGAAATCATAGTGGAAGACGATCACTCGCATTAAAAGAAAATACGGAAGGATAATACTGTCCATTTATGCATAAAGATGCGGAGAAACTGGTAAAAAGGTGCGAAGAATGTCAACGCTTTGCAAAAAGGATTAAAGCTCCTGCAACGGAACTCAATTCCGTGCTCATCTCCTGGCCATTTACAAAATGGGGAGTAGATATTGTTGGACCTTTAGTGGAAGGAACATTAAAGAGAAAATACTTGATTGTAGCAACAGATTATTTCACTAAATGGGTTGAAGCCAAAGCTCTTGCACACATTAGAGATACAGATGTTTTCAAGTTTTTGTTCGAGAATATAATTTGCAGATTTGGAATTCCGGTAGCCGTAGTCTCAGACAATGGACAAAAATTACAAGGGGAAAATATTGATATGCTTTTCGAAGCATTTAATATCCAAAAGAACAAGTCCACTCCATTTTACCCTCGAAGTAATGGACAGGCTGAAGCAACGAATAAAACTATTGCCATGAATCTGAAAAAGACGCTAGATGGACATCATAAACGATGGTGCGAACAACTTCATAATACTTTATGGGCATATCACACAACAAGAAGAGAAGTCACTGGAGAATCATCATTTCTTCTTACTTATGGAGCGGAAGCAACCATACCAACGGAAATTATTTTACCCACAACAAGGACAGAAGCGTGGGAAAATAATTTGCTCTGAAATCATTAAGTTTATGTGTAATGTATAACTTATTATCTGAACTCTTTTTAGAACATTGACAAAGAAATTTCTACGACGACACAAGATTGAACAAAGAAGATATTATAATATTCCCAAGAATGATTAAGATTGGAACACTGATGGAAACAGAAAGGGAACATGATTTGGTCACTCTACTTAGAGATTATGTGGATATTTTTGCATGGAAGATGGAGGATATACCAAGCATTGATCCGAGTATTGTTCGACATGAGTTGCATATACATCCGGGTATTACACCCTTTCGGCAACGCATACGCAAAGTAGCACCCGAATATCATTTACCAAATGCGCAAGGTTCATGAAATGAGGAAATTTTTATGGCACCCATTACTGAATTCATGAAAGGAGGAAAGTTTTCATGGTCTGAGGAAGATGACGAAGCCTTTGAAGTTGTCAAGAAAAAGCTGATAACTGCACCACTATTGGTGTTACCTGATTTCAGCAAGCCGTTTGAACTACACTGTGATGCATCGAATGTGGGAATTATAGATGTTTTGAGTCAGGAAGGACGACCTGTAGCGTATTTCAGTGAAAAGTTGAATGGTGCTAAGCTCAACTATAGTACTTATGATGTGGAGTTTTATGTTATAGTTCACGCCTTGAAGCATTGGCGTCACTATCTAATTCATAACGAGTTCATTATGTTTTCTGATCATGATTCTTTGAAGCACATCAACAGTCAAGAGAAGCTTTCTTATAGACATGGTAAGTGGGCTGGTTATTTGCAAGAGTTCACTTTTGTACTGAAGCACAAAGCTGGGTCGCATAATCAAGTTGTTGATGCCTTAATCCGAAGGAGTATGATACTCAACACCATGCGAACTGAGGTAATAGATTTTGATTCATATTCTGACCATATCTAACCAATCCGAACTTTGCAGAGATTGTGGATGATATCAGTTCAGGCAAACGAAGTGATTACCTTATGCATGAAGGATTTCTCTTCAAAGGTAACCAATTGTGTATTCCCGATTCTAGTCTCCGATTGAAGATTATTAAAGAGTTACATGACGAGGGGCACATGGGAAGGGATAAGACTTTCCAACTTGTTTCGAAGTCATATTAATGGCCAACAATGAGGCGTGAAGTTGCTAAATTGGTGGATAGATGTCGAATCTGTCAAAAGGAAAAGCAACTAATGCAGGGTTGTACATGCCATTGAAAGTTCCAAGTCAACCTTGGACAGATTTGAGCATGGATTTTGTATTGGGTTTACCTCGAACTCAGAGGGGACATGATTCAGTATTTATAGTTGTTGACCGTTTTTCAAAAATGTCCCATTTTATTGTTTGCAAGAAGACTGCTAATGCACTGAAGGTAGCTGAATTGTTCTTCCGTGAAGTGTATCGTCTACATGGATTGCCATGTTCAATTGTTAGTGATCGAGACATAAGATTCCTTAGTTATTTCTAAAAAACCTTGTGGAAATTAGCTAATACAAGGCTTAACTTCAGTAGTTCGTATCATCCTCAAAGTGATGGCCAAACAGAAAATTGTGAATCGTTCGCTGCGTGATATACTATGGTGTATGGTTGGAGACAATCCGAAGGTTGGGATCAGAAACTTTGCCAAGCTGAATTTGCATGTAATCGTTCAGTAAACCGTAGTCTTGGTATGAGTCCGTTCGAGATTGTTTATGGCTACAATCCACGAGCACCAGTAGATTTAACACATGTTCTTGATCTGAAGAGAATTGAAGTTCGTGCTGAAGAACGTATCCAACAGTTGCAACAGGTTCACAAGTTGGCTGAAGAACAGTTGCTTCGAGCTAATGAGAGGTATAAGGAGGCGGCAGATAAGAAACGCATAGTTGTGGATTTTGCAGTATGAGATTTTGTGTGGGAAATATTGACAAAGGATCGTTTTCCAGTTGGCGAGTATAACAAACTGAAAGCGCGCAAGATTGGTCCCTTGGAAATTATCGCGAAGATTAATCCTAATGCCTACAAGTTAAAGCTTCCAAGTCTCATCCGTCATTCAAATGTTTTTAATGTCAAACACTTGGTTCCGTATAATGGTGATAATTCTGATGATGACCAAGAAAATTCGAGGGCAAATTTCTCTCAACCCCGGGAGAATGATGCAGATGAGCAGGTTATAGCCTATTTGGAGGTAAAGACCCGAGTGTCGTAATTTAGATCAATAGGGGTCCATTTTGATCGGAAACGGGCCAACGATCAAGACATCAACGATTTCGTCTCATGGTCTTCAGATTTTAGCCCAAATTCCATCGTTTAGGGCTTCAAACAAGCGTTTTTGCTATTTTAGGAAAGTTTTTGTTTTGTTAATAACTTCTTCGTCGGAGTCCGTTTGGGTCGCCGTTTGCAGCAAATAATTTTATGAGTACTTTCATTATTTTTGGTCGACCAAAATTTTCCAAAAATAGCAAATTAGGGTTTGAGTCGGTTTAGGAGGGTTTTCATCCTTTCTTGACTAGCAAGTTAGGGTTTCCCCCCAAGTATATAAAAGAGTCCTCCATATATTGTTTTAATCCGTTGAATTTGATCAATAAGAATTATTTTCTTAAACTTGTTCAAGTTTAATTGATTATTATTTAAAGTTGGGAAACCGAAGTCTAAATAATTATCGTTGTTCATAGTCGATATTCCTAGGAATATTTGAAGTCTGAACAAAACCTCTCTTTTCTTTCTTTTCTTTATTATCCGCTGCATCACCTATACATTTAGTTACAAGAAAATTTTGAAACAATCACAAAGCACCGGTAGATTAGGAAAAAAGAAATATTGTGTTGCTTTATTTTTCGCCCCTGGAATCTAAAATATGACGAAAAAGTGGAATGTTGTAGATTCGAGAGGCCCTCACATTCAAGAAACAAAATCACAATTTAGTTTACTAAGAAGATCAGGCAGAATTAAGAAATTCACTGAATTTCTTTAGCTCTGTTTAGGAAAAACACTCAAAACATATAAGCATAAGTTCCTAAGTGACATAAATGTGTATCGAAGAAAGAAGTTTTTCAATTGAACAAAACAGAGGAAGAAATTAGACAAGCATACACAGGTTTACTCTTTAGTTTATAAGGAATTGATAAGTAAGCAAGCATAGAATCATTTCCTAAGTTGTTTTTCTTTCAAATAATGACAGGTAACAACCAAACAAAGAAATTCCAAATACACTAGCATACACCTTTTTATCATGCCACCACTGGCGAGTAACTTCCCATTTGATGAAAAGTGGCAACATACTACTTGTACTTTCAATAAAAAAACAACCTCCATAAATCTAAAGCCTGGTACAAGCAAGAAGCATCCGTAGATGCGAGTCATGAGGTTTTCTCCAAAAAATTATTTTGAGAAAAAATAACAAAGATCTGCTACCAGCGATTTAATAGTGAGGCTAGAGATCCAGTACATAGAGATCACATCTCCTGCCGTGTGAGTTGAAGGTGTGGAGGGTGCTGAACTAAAGATGCAGGCAATGAAACTGATGCAGGGGCATAACAACCCATCAGAAACTCAGCAGAATTATCCTTATCGAAGGAACAAATTTTACTTACATATAGTTACCACAACGCGATCTCTTGTTAATTCCGCTAATTACCTAAAATATTAAAACAAAACATGAATAAACATCGTGTAGGTAGCCAAAACCCTATACCCATCTCAGCCGTCTATCATAAATGTATCTATCCATACCAAGGCAGGCTTTGTCCATGAAAACAATGCTCCCGATAAAGCTAGAGAAACACAATCGGCAGGAGTCCCTGACCATCAACAAAACAACCCATTTCCATAACTATACAAAATCTACAAATTCAAATTAAAACAACCAACATGAGAACAGTTTTTTCTACCAGCAACTTCGTATGCAGCGTAACTAACACCACTAATCTCCGTAGAGCTAACCATGATGGTTGTTGGAATCTTGCAACAATGAACAACAGCGTTAGATGTATCATATTAATATATAAAGAACTGAATTGAAAACAACTCTACCACGGACAACTACGAGGGCAAAATCACAGGTTCAACAAGTTGTCCTTAACACATTAGTCCGCGGGTATACTCGAGAAGAGCAATGCTAAACCCCAACGTGCGAAGATGTGTCCAGGATAAGACTGCCAGATATAGCTTGTATTAGCACAATACAAACTACCCACTCTTGAACTTAGCAACAGGGAAGGAAGGGAAATAAACAATCAAAAGCGCAAAACAAAGCGAGAAGATGGTGAAAAGAAGACATGATAGTAGCCGTTTCTGGGATAGATTTTAACTCTGAAAACGTTTTGTATTTATAGGAGAAAAGAAACCTTTACGGTTTCGGATTTCTTGTAAATCAAGTTTTCCCAAGATAACCATAAAAAAGAAACCGTTAGGATTTAGGATTACTTGTAAAATAATAGATCATGGATGATGTCTTTCAAATTCGTAGGCCCAATACATAAGTTAACCCATTACATAAATTAGCCCATGTATTGTTTGCCCATCCCATTTCACCCTCTAGTGGACATCCTTCTCTAGAATACCCAATGTGGGACTAAACTAAGGAGTTTCATTCATTCAAGGAAATGAGTGAGCATCCAAGACCAAAACCATTTAGTTTAAAACTTATTTTCTCCAACAATCCCCCACATGATTGAAATCTCGGTAAAAACGAAAAAAATCAGAATGCGGAAAATACCATATAGGCAAAGGTGTCCATCAGGTCTTGAACCTTTACTTAGTGAGAAGTTACCGAAACTACTTGCTAGAGACAGTGAACGCGATGTCTTGAACTACAAGCGTTTGATGCAATTTGCGATAACATCCACGCATGATATCCTCCTGGCGTTGCTAAGTTCGTGTCGTTGTGTCCATTTTGGCCCTGGACGTATCCCATTTCTCAGAATGCTCTAAAGAATTCGCTCAAATTCTTATAGGAAGTGGCCCACTTCCTCATTCAGATAGGTGAGTTCTATCAAGAGTGTTACTGCTACACCCCACCTCAATCTTAAATTGAAACTATATAACTCATTAATACTTATGAAAAGTCATCCTTCATATGTAGTCACACTATCACAACAATGCACCATAGGGAGGGACAGATAATGTAATTCTCTTGATAGTGCATACCTTTAATTACCACAAATTAGTTGTCTCATTGAACCTTGATCTTGGGATCTCCAGTCACTAAGGTTGAGTTTCTTTCATGGCAATTTTATTTCTTGAGCTTAAGTCCCATCCCCCTCGATGCAATAACAAACTATCTCTCTAGATTATCCTTTCGTCAAAGGATCCACTGATTTTTCTCTTGACTTCACTAAGTCTACAAAAATCACTTCATTAGAGAGTAGTTATCTTACCGAATTAGCCGCCTTCTCTGAGTTTGTCTAGAATTTTCCATTGTTCATTTACTTTAGACTCACATACTCAATTGAGTTTCAGCAATGGTGGCCACAGGCTTCGGTCACATAGAATGTCTTCTAAGAAGCATCTTAATAGCCATTCGGCTTTCTCTCATGCTTTTAATTAAAGCGCATAAACTTTGATTTCTTCAAAAATCAAGTTCATCATGTCTGATTTAAGGACTTCCTTAGACATACACTCCGTAAAAGGGTGTACACATAGGCTAAGAATCTCCAAAACCTGAAATCACAACATCTCTTAAGGTCAGTCCAATAGGTATCATGCACATATACAATTTTAAATATACCTCAAGTACTGCAAATTTCTGATCAGATCATCCCATTAATTCTTCTGGGGTCACAAATGTATTTGTACACCGAATGCACTGCACGTTTACAACACACATTAAACGTATCGAGTTTGACAAAGACCATTTGCGTCAGAATTTCTTCTGGTTCCAATGATCCTTTAGATCATGCTTGTCTACAATAACTTAGCCTTTCAATCAAATCGTAAAAGTCACATGTGTTTCTAGGTGGTTGTAACGCATATAAAGGCATATACAAGATACATGTACTAAATAATAGTACGGTCATTACATTTTCCTCAAAATATTAGTGCCATATATATATATCACATATTTGAAATTAAATATGTACCTCAAGCATCCCAATTTTCTGGTCCTGTGATCAGAGCAACCCTGTAATTATCCAGGATAAACTAGGAAACATGCACACCTATTTTACAACACACATTTGACAGAAACTATATCATCAAAATTTGATTTTGGTTCTTTCTGATCCTTGAGACCACTTCAACAACATATTAGTTTCCTGTCAAACTTTAAACAAAAAATTGTTAGTGGTTGTAAAACACGTAACAAAGGCATGCTAA